>JZKD02S0856665.1:0-14251 GCA_000966675.3 Picea glauca
CAGTTAAGAAGTGCATTTTAATAGACTTATTAAGAAGTTGTTATGAACGTTAAGTGAAATCAGAGGTAGAGAGAAGTCTAAGTTGTTATGAACGTTAAGTGAAATCAGAGGTCGAGAGAAGTCTACGTAAGGAAAATTCTGAAGTGTGGTAGTTATATAAATGTTCGTTGTGGTTCCTGACCCCAACATACTTAAATAATATGGAAACCCACTATCACCATATAACGAGAGACCAAACCCCAACCCAAAACAAAAAATGTGATGCAGGAGCATCGCCTTCAAAGTCAACATCGCACGTGTGGAGGTAGACGAATGGCATCTCAACAATGACAGAATTTCAAATCAAGCATTTAACTCAGAATTCAACTTTTGTAAACAACATTTTAAAATGCAACTGGTTTGTAAAGTTTTGAAGGATTGTAAGACACTGTAGATATGGAGTGTCGACTCTAGATATGGAGTGTCGACTCTATCTGGCAATAACTAGTAGTTATTGTAATAGGACAAAGTAGATTATAGCTTTGAATTTGAAATGACAGATTTCAGAACACGGCGAGAGAGTTCGTGGAGCGGTCCTTAGATAGTTTTTCATTGATACATTGTAACAGATCATGATGTAAGAGATCAGAATGGATAGCTTTGAATTTGAAATGACAGATTTCAGAACAGGGCGAGAAAGTTCGTGGAGCGCTCCTTAGATAGTTTTTCATTGATACATTGTAACAGATCATGATGTAAGAGATCAGAATGGATAGACAGGATAGAGAGATCAATAGAATACAGTAGAGTAGCATAAACACTCTATTTTGTTTTTCATGAATGAATAGAACAGATAGAAATTGTCTCAAATCCTTGGATTGTGTTCATTTCATGCGGGATTGAATGAATGTTATTCTGTGTGTATGATTTATTATAGTTCGTTTATGTATGATTGTCAGAGAGATTAATTGTATGAGTTCATGACGAAGTTGGTTGAGTTTTTGGTTTCTCTTCTGATACTTGTATGCAAGGTGTGCATCTTGAACGCAAGGAGTGCATCGATTTAGTCTCAGATTGGCTCAGAGAAGTTCAAAGAGAATCAGAGAAACTCATACCAGGTGCAAAGTGTGCACAACGTCTAGAAGCCAACAAGCTTCGAAAAACTAGCGTAGGAGAACACCAGGTGGGCGAGAAGCATTTTCTTTTCAAGAAAATCCTTCGAACTGAGTTCTTCGAAATCCCGAGAATGCAAGGTGTGTGTGGGAGATCGAAATCCTTTCAAGGATAGAAGCTTAGAAGAGATAACATTTTTCCAAAGTGTTGATGAGATTCCAGAGATGAATTTGTTGGGAGAACAAAGGTTTGGAACCTTTGAAAGCAGATAAATATTCCAAGGGAGAGAGATATCAGAAGCTCAGGAGAAATAACGACCATGATCATTGGATCATAGGGAAGAAGATTGACAATCGTCGGATCAGAAGGAGGTGCACGAGTTTTAGCACTTTGCGTACAGAGGAGAGAGAAGCTATCAGAGTTGAAACTTGAGATTCACGGAGTCCAGAACCCCGGAATAGAATCTCGACCATCCGATTAGCGGGATGGATCTGAACCGTCAGATCACTAGAGTCGAAGACCAAGTGTCGGATCGCCAGGAGGAATCATAGTAGTTGGTTGCTGTAAGCTCAGGAGGAAGAGCAATTTGAAACTTGAGATTCCTGAAGTCCGGAGCCCTGGAACATTGAGGTGGAATCTCAACCGTTCGATTGATCAAGCATGAGTCGTCATATTTGGAAGCGCGTGGAACAATAGTCATTGGATCCAGAGGAAGTGCACGAGGTTTAGTCCTTTAGAGTGCAGAGCAAGAGAGCTGACTTGCAAAGTCGCGAAGTCCCGAAATCATTGGGACTGTCCATCATCGGAAAGACAGGTGGCAACTGATCAACATTTCGCTAACCCGCAGGAGGAAAAGTCAAAGGGAAAATTTGTGGAAATTCACAAAACGTGAAGTCTCGACACAAGAAGGAATAGATCTGAGTCGTCAGATTGCGAGAGAGTCGTGACCGTTAATTTGGCGCTCCGAAATATTGACATTTTGGGAGTCGGGAGAACGGAGCTGAATCACATCGGGAGTTCTCGATATGCAAAATCCCGACGTGCTCAATCAAAGGATGAGCCACAGGTTGTGGAAAATGGTCACATGAGCAGAGATAAGGAAAGGAGCTAACATTCATTAAGCCCTTTTCAGATTTTCGAGAGTCGGGGAGTCAGGGTTGGCTCATACGTAGAAGTCCCAAAATTGTGAAATGGGACGTTTCTTTTGGTTAAGTTTGTGGTCATGGTGAATGGTCATATGGACGAGAGCTAAGGGAGGAGCTAGCAAGTGCTAGGCCCCTATCAAGATTTCATAAATCATGAGGATTGGGTTTGTCTCACATGTAAAGTCCCAACATGTCAAGTCCCAAAATGCTTTTTGTGTAGGCATGCGGTCACATCCCGTGATCATGTGGAGGTGAGGCTCGCGCTTAGTGTTTAGTCGCACAGGGCGAGTTTCATAAAATGACCTATGGATTTGTTCGTAAGATTCCAACATACATGTTTTTTTTAACAACGCTTAGCTAAGAGCATCTTAGATGCATACATGTTTTTTCTAAAGTTTAACTAATGGTTGTTTGAGTCTTGTTGCTTCTAGAGACCTCCATAATAAATTAGTCCAAAACTAAGGGTGAAAAGGCGAAGATCACTAAAGTTAGGGGCAGTTAAAAAATAAATTGGAAGAGAAGACACCACCTTCATAATGTAGATTTCAGTTATACTTATCATATCTATTGTGATATAATGTTTCAATGAAATATCCGAGTCTATTTATAGATCAATGAAAAATGATTGAGATATTTATTAATCCAACATAAACCATGAGGAATGTTATAATACAACATAGCCCCTGAAGAATGTTGCAATGTGACATAACCATTGAGGAATGTAGCAATTTAACAAAACTCGACCATGATGAACAATTCAATCCAACTTGATCCTCATCCAATGTTGTAATTCCACATATGCCTTGATGAATGTGAAAAGACAACATAACCATTGAGGAATAAATCACTTCAACATAAGTAAACTAAGATGGATGTCACAATGAGACATAACCATTTACCAACATTGTAATCCAACATAACCCTTGAGGAATATTACAATATGACATAACTCTTGACAACAATCACAATACGACATAACTATTGAGGGACATGGCATTTTGACATAAGTATACCAAGGTGAACATCATAATCCAACAAAACCATATCCAAACAAGTTCAAATATGGTCAACCATTGTCAACCACAATCCATTGTGGTAAAAGATTTACCAAACATGGCCAACTGTAATCAAACATTGTTTACCACATTTTACTATGTTCAATCCATAATCAAACATGGTTAAATATGAAGAAATATTACATTCCCACAAAACCATTGTCAAACAAAATCAAACATGGTTGACCATATTCAACCACACTTAAACATTGAGGAACCTTGCAATTGAACAAAATTATTTTAAGGGAAATGACAATGAGACATAACCCTTGGTGAACATCAAAATGCGACATATTCATTGAGAAACATAACTATTTTACATAATTCAACAAACATGGACATAACGATGTGACATAACCATATTATCCACATATTATTGCCACAATGTGACATAATTTTGAAGTCAACCTCCAATGTCATAATATGATATAATATGTGGTCACCTATGATGTTGTGATGTGACATATGTTTGAATTCAACCACTTGAATTTATACTGTCACATAAAATTCTATTGAACCATTTAATGTTGCAATGTGACATTATATTGAAGTTAACCATGGTCAATCATGATCAACAATAGTGAAAATTATCAACCACACTCAAATATGGTCAACCAAATTCAAACATGATGAACAACAATCAAACATATAGATAATCATGGTGAAAGGATGTCTAAACATCAACAACCATAGATGGGCATGGGTAACCTTAACTAAACATGATAATCAAACATTGTCTACCATAGTAGATCCTAGTCATCTACTTTTAAAACAGAGTCGGTCATAATCAAACATGGTCAAGCATAGTCAAGCATAGTCAAACATAAATAAGTGTGGGAAACCATAGTTAAAAATAGTCAACCATAGTGATTGGTTGTCAACCATAGTGATTGACTGTCAACCATAGTCAACATTTATTATACATGGTTAACCATTGTCAAATATGGAAAACCATCTTCAATCATGGGAAAAAACCATCAACTATGGTGAACCATGGTTAACTATGGTCAAGCATGTTCAACCATAGTCAATCGAAGTAAACAAGGAATTAACTAATGTAAAACATAATTAACTATAGTCAAACATAGTTGTCTATTGAAAAATGTGTGAAACGTGTTAATGAAGGTCAACCATGTTAAACCATAGTGAACCAAAGTCAACCATAGCCAACCATGGTCAACCATAGTTAAACATAACTAATTATGGTGAACCATTACCAACCATGGTAAAAAATTGTCAACGAGAGTCAACTATTGTAAACATCATAAACCATAGTTAAATACTTTAAACCATAGTCAACTATAGATAAACGTGGTTAACCATAGTCACATAAAGTTACACATAGTCAATTAAAGATAAATGACGTTAACCATAGTCAAACATGGTTAACGAAGGTCAATGATAGTTAACCATGGTCAACCATAACAAATGTGTTTTACCATGGTCAAACATGGTCTAGCATAGTCAAACATAGTGAAACATACTCAACCATTGTCAAACATACAAACATAGTTGACATTTTCAAACATACTCAAAGATAAAGAACCCTAGTTTAATTATAGATATATAAATTTAATATGATATTGTTATTAATTCACAAATCCACTCATATTTCCCATTTTCATTCATCGTCAACTAGCACAACCACATAATTAGAAGAACTTGATATAATTTAATCCATACCATTCCATCGAGAGTAGCGAGGTGTTGTAAAACCCAATATAGGGGAGATGTTGAGGTGTTATGTTATGTTAGATAACAAAATAATAATAATCATAATCATAATAATAATAATTATAAAAAAAATTATAAAAATAAAGTCCGTTGAGTTAAAAAGCAATTGGATGCACCCTATCAAACTTGACATGGAATGAAATAATAAAATCGAGAGTAGGAAAGTGCTCTACAACCCAATATGGGGGAGATGTTGAGTCTTCATGTTATAATAATAATAATAATAATAATAATAATAATAATTACACCTTAAGGAATTGAATCCCTCTTAGTGCTTGATAGATATGGGTTTAGTATGTATTTACTTTGTTTAGTTAAAAAATTGGAAAATGGATAGTGTTCCATTGTCCTACAAACAAGGGGCTCTCATACACCAATTTGGTTTCACGATGGCCTTAAAATTATATTATTATCACTATGTTGGATAACAAAAAATTAATAATAATAATAATAATAAATTACACCTTAAAAAATTTGATCCCTCTTTGTGCTTGAAATATCTAGATTTAAGGTAACAACCCTAGTAGAATATATACTTAGGGATTATTAAGTAAAAGATTAATTAATTAATTAATTCTTTCCTAACATGTTAATAACTAAACAACAATTGGTCTAATGATATTAATTAAGTATTTATTAATTAATTAAAGGTTATAATTTTGATTAATTAATTACTTAATAAATCTTTTAGTTAATAATCCCTAAGTATATATTCTACTAGGGTTGTTACATTTAAGATGAATTTACCATGGTTACTTGAAAAATGGAAAAACGATCGAAAATGGCCCCAAACAATGTATGTCAAAAAAATATAACTAACTACATAGTTTTACTAGTGGATACATACATGAAAACCTTAATGAATCATTAGTGATCGTAATAGGGTTGCAATCTCCTCCCCTAAAAATTTGATGCTTGTCCACTACAATTGTGGTTTCTTGAATGGGCCTCCTTGCTCCGAGTGTAGTTGTGGTTTCTTCTTCGCCCCACGTATCTATATTTTCACTATAAAGGGAGAAGACCCCTCATGTAAGAAAGGGATATTTGTTCCTTCTCTTGGATTTGCATGAGATATTAGGGATGGGAGGGAAAGGGAATTTCTATGTGGGGTTTGTTTAGAGGATTACATTGCATTTCTGTTTCAATGGTATGGGTTGGTTAGATATGGATATATAAACAATAGATCTATATATATCTATATAAATAGTTTACAAGTTCAAAATCCTCAGGGTGTAGGGTATGTATACCTTCATAGACTTTAGCAGTCAAATCATTGCAGAGAGGGGATGCCTTGTCCCACAAACAAGGGGTCCTTGTAAATAAATTTGGTGTTCGGTTCCATATGACCTTATTATTATTATTATTATTAAATTTGTGTATTTTTGACTGATTAGTTTGTGTTTCAAAGGTATAAACTATTTGAAAGTATTCATTGGGTCATACTCCTTTTGTGTTATCGAGGATGATTTTAATAAATAATTGGCTAGACTTTTCCCTTTCAAGTAATCTAACAACACATATGCATAAATTTGGTTGCCACAATGAACCAATCAGATTTTGAAAACAACATGGTGGGGGAATCCAATTTCCCCCAACTAGGCATTAGATAGAATGAGGATGCTTATCATGAGTACTTGTTTAGCTTAAAATTGAAATTTCGACTTAATATTTGTAAAATATGGTTTTAAATTGAGGTTATCATCAACCGAACAAAAGATATTTATGGTCAAATTACTATATTAAATCCTTCTACAGAATGAATAACTTCTTCATAAATGTGAGGCATTGTGAATTCAACTAAAAATAACCCTAAATCATAACGATGTGAACCTCTTCAATGTATCTATTCCACGCGTGTACTGTGATGATATCTCTTCCTTAAGTGAAACAAGATGTGCTTGATTTTTTGCAATAGGATAACTACCTTGTGACAACCCTTACAAACTTGTGCATGGAGCATAGATATACATGAGTGATATGCTCTTGGAAGTTGTAAAATTTAGGAAATGCAAAGGATTGCAATTAGGAAAGAGATTGATCTTCTTTGAATGACTTGATGATCAATTTATATTTTGATGAGGTTTTGAATACTTTTCCATACTGTAAACCACCAACATAGAAACAACTCATACTTGTTATTCTACACATTGAGACCTTTCCAACAATGAAAAAGTTGCTTCAATTGGAGATATTAAGCAAAATTTATGCATTCCATGAGTTCACTTATCTTATTTACCACCATGGTATGAGAGGATGCCACACCATCCATCGTTATTCACGCATATGGGGCTAGCCACATGAGGGATTTCAAGAAGATTCTAGAAGGTCCAAAACCTCATCAGTATTAAAGGTTGAGGAAGTCAAAACCCTAAGCTGAGACAACTATGTTAAATACTTGGGTGCTAGGAAGAGAACGAGTTCCATTCTATGTTATTTTATTTTGTTCACTAGTAGAGAAATACAATTAGGAGTGTGAAAATTATAGAGAATAAAAGAGAGGGTTAATGTTCTATAGCATACTAAAAGGCCAAAGGTCTTAGGTGACTCCATAGAGAGTGCCCTCTCTTTGTACATTCATTATTTACGTACCAGAGAAAAGAGAGCAAAGAAACCCCCCCTTCTAGCTAGGTTTTCTCTCATAAGGGTTTCACAAAGAAAAAATTATGTTATTTTGTGGATGTCACGTGATTTTATTTTACTATTCTCTATTTTTCGCATTTCAAATATTTCTTCCATAAGTAGAAAATTAGTAACTAAAGATTCAAGAAGCTAAAGAAATTTAACCTTCATAATGTAGTTTACAGTTTTATTTATCAGATCTATTGTATTGAGCTCTTTCAATGAAATATCCACGACAATTTACAAATAAGTGAAAAAACCAGTGAGAAATGTCACAATCCAACATAAACCTTAATGAATGATATAATACAACATAACCCCTGAATAATGTTGCAATGTGACATAACCATAGAGGAATGTAGAAATTTAACAAAAGTCAACCAAGATGAACAGTGCAATAAAACTTAATCCTTGAAAAGTTGTGTAATGCTAGATATGCCTTGATGAATGTCACAAAAAAAACATAGTCATTGATGAATATATCACTTCAACATAATTCAACTAAGATGGATTTCATAGTGAGACATAACCATTTGCAAACATTGCAATCCAACATAACCCTTGAGGAATATTACAATATGACATAACTCTTGACGACCACTGCAATATGACATAACTATTCAGGGACATGGCACATTGACATAAGTATATCAATATGAACATCATAATGCGACAAAAACATCGTCTAACAATTTCAAATATGGTCAACCATTCTCAACCACAATCTACCGCCGTAATTTTTTTTCCAAACACGGGAAACCAAAATCAAACATTATTTACCATGTTTTACTATGTTCAAGCCATAGTCAAACATGGTTAACTATTAAGGAATGTTAAATTCCAACAAAACCATTGTCAACCATAGTCAAACATGGTTTACCATATTCAACCATAGTTAAACATGGTTAAACATTGAGTAACCTTGCAATCCAACAAAATCATTAAGGGAAATTAGAATGAGACATAATCCTTAATGAACATCAAAATGCGACATATCCATTGAGAAACACAACTATTTGACATAAGTCAACGAATATGGACATAATGATGTGACATAAACTTACTATCCACATCTTATTGTCACAATGTGACATAATTTTTATGTCAGCCTCTTATGTCATAATATGATATGATATGTGGTCAACTATAATCTTGCAATATGACTTATGTTTGAATTCCACCTCTTGAATTTATACTCTTACATAAAATTTTATTGAACCAATTAATGTTGCAATGTGACATTCTATTAAAGTTAACCATGGCCAATCATGGTCAACAAAAGTGAAAATTATCAACCACAATAAAACATTCTCAACCATGGTCAACAATGGTCATGTAAATTCAAACATGATGAACAACAATTAGCCATTGATAATCATGGTAAAAAGATGTATAAACATCAACAACCGTTGACATGCATGGTTTATATTATCCAAACATGGTAATAAAACATTTTCTACCATAGTAGATCCTAGTCAACCATGTCTAAAATAGGGTTAATAATAATCAAACATGTTTAACCATAGTCAAACATAGAGAACTATGGGAAACCATAGTTAACAATAGTCAACCATGGAGATTGATTATCAACCACGATCAACCTTTTTCAAACATGGTTAACCATGATCAAATATGGCCAACCATCTTCAATCATGGGAAACCACCATCAACTATGGTGAATCGTTGTAAACTATAGTCAAGCTTATTCAATCATAGTCAATAGAAGTAAAAAACAATTAACTAATACCAAACATAATTAACTGAAGTCAATCATAGTTAACCATTGAAAAACGTTTGAAATGTGCTTAATGATATTCAACTAAAGCTAACTATGGTCAACCATAGTAAAACATAACTAATCATGACCAACCATAACCAACCATGAAAAAACATTGTCAACAATTCTCAACTATAGTAAACATCATCAACCATAGTCAATCTACCATGCGCCTTGAAGAATATTTGGTTGGGCATTGGAAAACACCCAACATTCTCTAGTCCTCATGTGACATCGACGTCCTTCCTTTAGTTGTAAGAAAAAACCGACTTACTCAACCTGGGCTACACCTTCAATTAGCTATGTTTCATTTATTAGTTCTTTGTTATGTATGCTTCTTATACGTAGCCAAATAACAAGTAAATAACATGCATCCACAGTATATAGCAATTGAATTTGCAAGTGGGCGGCCAAACCGACCTAATACCCAAATAATAATATAGAAAGACACAATCTCAAGCTCAAATCATGCCACAAAGAAAGAAAGAAAGAGTTACAAGGATCTTTCGCTCAATTCCAAATATCTTGTTGTGAAAACACTACAACTCTACTTCGACAATATACCCTTGTGTGCCCTTTGTTTATTGCCTCGATCTGAATGAAACTTCATTATGCTTCATTTTTGTAAATCTCATTGCTTTGCCTTACATTAGAGTGATCACCTCTTCATCACCACAGTTTGTTTCATTCACCATCTTTCGTCGAGAAAGACTTTCCCAAAGAAACTCTTCATTCGTCCTCCCTAAGGAAGCATAAGTCGCCCACCAGGGTCGAATTGGATCCTTTGGAGGGAGCCCACCCTCATTCCTTGGTTGTTTCCTTAGACTCCTCAATATACGATTATGAATAAGTGTCTTTCCAACTCCCACTTGTACTTTCATTTTGTCTCTCCTTCAGAATATATAGAGGAGTGCTCCCTTGGTCAAGGGGTGTGTCCTTTTCCAACCAATGCGACTCTTGCCAATCAAAGTCAGTCTTCGTTTCCAGGCTAACTTTCCAAAGGGCGCGCTCCCTTTCTCAAGCATGTGCTCTAACCTATCTAACTCGTCACCTTTTGATCATGGGCTCACAACTTGTGCCTTTGTCTATTCATTTGTCCAATCACTCAACAAAGCGTTTGTTGCATGTTTTTGGGGCGCGCTTCCTTCCCTAGCCAACATGCCTCTTCGATGGGGTGCCCAAAACTTCCATGGGGTGCCCACCCTTGGCTTTCGTCTTTGTCAAGAAAATGTTTTTGGAGTCGTTCCTTGGCACAACGAGCACCCAAGGAATCCCAACTCCATCATATATCAAGTCATTTGTTCCTTCAAAACAAACCAAACACTCTATTCTACCTTACTCATTCGTTTGAGTTTGTGGTGGAGAAACACGCACTCAGCGTCGATGTCTAAACCATGACAAAATCACTTTAAACCATAGTCAACCATGGTCAAATGGTGTTAAGCATAGTCACACAAAGTTACACATAGTCAATTAAAGATAAACAAAGTTGACCATATTCAAACATGGTTAACGAAGCTCAATGATAGTTAACCATGGTCAAACATGGTCGAACATAGTCAAACATGGTGAAACATGGAGAACCATAGTCAAACATACTCGGTCATTGTCAAACATACAAACATAGCCTAACATTTTCAAACATACTCAAAGATAAGGAACCTTAGTCTAATTATAGATATATTAATTTAATAGGATATTGATATTAATTCACAAATCTACTCATATTTACCATTTGCATTCATTCTCAACTACAACAATCACATAAGAAAGTAAGGAAGTGCTCTACCACCCATTAAGGCAGAGATGTTGAGGCGTTATGTTATGTTAGATAATAAATTAATAAATTAATAATGATAATAATATATATATTTTTAAATAACATTTATAAAATTAAAGTTGGATCACTTAAAAAAAACAATTACATGCACCATGTAAAACTTGACATGGAATGAAATAATAGAACCTAGAGTGACAAGGTGCTCTACAACCTACTATAGGGGAAATGTAGAGACACAATGTTATCTTTGATAACACAAATAATAATAATAATAATAATAATAATAATAATTACACTTTAAGAAATCAAATCCATCGCTTGATAAATCTGAGGTGTTTAGTTTAAAAAATGAAACATTAATATACCAATTTAGTTCCACTGTGATCTTAAAATTAAATTATTAAAATTAATAATTTAATATATAATGTAATATATATGGAGAGAGAATACTCTGAGTCATGAAATATGGATGTAATATATATGGAGAGAGAATAATGGATCCTTCATATCTAAGGGAGGCTTTTAGAGATTTCATTGTTAAAACACACTGATTGAAATCTCTATAGTTGTGTTCGTTATAGAGTATATTGAATTATTACATTTCAAAATATTTATTTATTTTTATTTTTTTTTTCCGCCTCGGAAGGTTTTCAATCTGATCAACTTGAAAAAGCTCAAATCTATAACACTGTCGAGATCCCTCAGAGTCATGCGGCTCATGATAGATAACTACCACAAGTTCTTTTCAGTACTGCAGTTATTACCACAATCGATCAGTCATTGGGACACCAGACTTGAATCTATCGAGGAGTCAGCAGGTAGATATTATATTTTAGAGTTAATGTGGATTATTATCAAACCTACTATGATTAATTGTTTATCATTATTATTATAGATTGAGATTAATGTGGAGAACACAAATCCTTACTATTATTATTATAGATGAATAGTGGAAGGAATTCGACATTCATCTCTTTATGGGGAGTATAAAGTGAATTCTTTTACTTCCAATTTATCTATCTCATAGAGAATTATATCTCTCAACTCAATGTTGAGTATTATAGGAATTACACATTTTTTATATAAATATTTGGACCATATTAAAATAAGTGGATATGGAAATATTTTATTTATGGAAGACATTGAATTTTTTTTTTTCTTGTTAATGTTTTTTTAAATGCTACATGTCAACTCCATAATATTAAGCATTAAAGAAAGTAGACATGAAATCATATTTTTTTTTAATTTTCAATTATTCAATGTCTTTGCCTAAAGAAACTGAAATATTTTTTTTAAAGGATTTTTGGATGTAATAATTTTTTTTTACTCTCAATTGTTCTATATGTATAAAATTGATATTGAAATATTTACTTATTACTGATATCTTTTTAAACTACAACCAGGAGGGGATTTTTTTGAAAAAAGAGATCAACCACATTTCATTACCCAATCATCAGCCGCAAGAAGCAGCATTAGGCGAGGCCAATGCAGAGAATCATGAACCCCAAAGTTTTCCAAACGAGGAGGATGACATTATTTTTAGACAAGAGAGAGCAACCACATTTCTTTCCCTAATCACCAACCACAAGTGTTCAGCATAGATACCATACCGACTGATGAATTTTACTTCAATGATAACGATATTATCTCGTTATTATCTCGATAGCAAGAAACGTAAGTGTTATAGAATTCATAAGCATTGTCAGGAAATTTGTGGTGTGTAAGTTATAACATGTTTTTTGTTTGCGTTGAAACAATGGTCACTCACCACACCGTATTTGCGATTCTTACATGTTTTAAGAAGTTCAAACAAGCCAACATCTTCTGATATTTATGATTTATTATTTTAAATGAAAAGTTGATATAGATTTTATTTAGCTGAAACTTCTTGGCCACATTCTTGATAAATTGAGAAGCAAGAAATGCAGAGAGAAAGAATAGAACAGAAAACAATATATTAGAATGTATGAACAAGAGTACAATGAGAAGTAAGTTTGAAGGAGTTTTGAAGAGATACTATGCAATGGGAAAATAGCTGAGATAAATAGGCTCAAGCAAATCAAGAATAGAAAGTACAGTTGGCCAGGACAGCTGGCAGTGTACAGTGAGACTGTTGAAATTACATTATATTTAACACTCCCTCTTAAACTCAACATTTACAAACATCAGCACTGATTATGCTTAAGTGTTGTCTCTGAAAATCAAAAACTGATTTTCCTAGTGGCTTGTAAAGATATCAACAAGCTGATCTCAAGAACCACAAAATTCTAGTGCAATATCACCATTATTGACTAGTTCGCGTATGAAATGAAAACGAGTTTCAATGTGTTTGCTTTTCTTGTGAAATACATGATTTTTAGATAAAGCAATTACTGAAGTATTGTCACAGAAAATAGGAGTTGGATCCTTTTCTGTATGTGACATATCTTTCAATATTCTTCTCAGCCACAGAACTTGACAGGAAGCTGAGGTAGCAGTGACATACTCTGCTTCTACAGAAGATATTGAAACAATCAACTGCTTCTTTGATGCCCATGAGATTAGGTTTGTGCCCAGTTGAAAAACATGTCCAGATGTGCTTTTCCTGTCATCTAGGCTGCCTACAAAATCACTGTCTGTGTAACCAGAAAGTTGATTACTATCATATTTAGTGTACCATAAGCCAAAATTGAGAGTTCCTGCAACATATCTCAAAATTCGTTTCACCATTTTCCAATGAGAATCTTTGGGGGATTCCATGAATCTGGAAACAAGGTTGGTTGCATACATAATGTTAGGCTTAGTTGCTGTAAGATACAACAAACTTCCTACTAAACTTTTGTATAGGGTAGAGTCCACTGTAGGACCTTCATCATTCTTGCTCAATTTTGTGCCTAGTGGTATGGGGGTTTCTGCTGGATTGCATCCTTCCATGCAAAATCTTTTGATGATGCTTGCTGCATACTTTTGCTGACAGACAAAAATGCCTTTGGTTGATTGATTAACCTCAATCCCTAAAAAATATTTCATTATGCCAAGATCTATCATCTCAAACTCAGATTGCATGGCA
>JZKD02S0856720.1:0-14251 GCA_000966675.3 Picea glauca
TAGGACAAGTCCATTTGCATATTTCCACCTAAATTAGCAGCCCATTCCCTAGATAATATCATTCCCCAAGTGTCAGGTACATCAACAACAACGATGTCCATAATGATGGGGAAATTAGGGTAGTCAGCAAGGTGGACTTCAAGACCTTCAATCAAGTTGTAGACCTTGATGCCCTTTGACTCAAATCCACAAACATTGGCATAAGGCCCTGTAAATTCCATCCCTAATTGGTTCATAACCTTCAAACTCATCATATTGACAAATGACACGAAGCCAAGTATGCAGTTTTGAAGACATAGGTCATATATTAACAAGTGAGAAAGGGTGTTTGTTCATTTTGCTCAAAATGACCAGATTGTAATAGTGTGGAAGTTTCTTCGAACAATTTTTGGTCATCTAGGGTTTGTTTTGTCAAAGAAGGGATTTCCAACAATCCACGAATCATTTTCACCTTTTGTAAGATATAGGCCATACTAGTTCTTAGGTTGGTCCTATCATTGCTAGGTTTTGGGAAAGGTTGGAGTAGATCCCTAGCATACGCCTAGGGCTCTCCAAGATTCACCCTTGAGTCCTCACTTGTTTGGCTAAAGCACTCAATCTCAGGCTTCCTTATGTCTTGATTTTCTTGGATTTTCTTTGGCGTGATATTGGGGCACTCTTGGGGAAACACGATAAAGATGGAATCTAAGTAATTGGGTTTCTCATGAGTAGCCTTTGGGTGATCATGTTCAAAATGGGAGTCTTTGCACGATAAGGACTTAGGATCCTCTTCTTGCCTCACAACATTTTGTAGATCCAAGGTGTTTGGACAAATTTGTTCTTTTGGAGCATGAGGTTTTATTGTCTGACTAGTATTTTGAGGAACCCTCATAGAAGGGGGATTTTGGGATTTTGATAGTGCCCTTTCCAACTCAGTGATTATGTTCATCATCAAGGCTTGGTTCTTGGTGAAGTCACTCATAGCCTCTTCAAATCATGCTCGTAGAACACTAGCATCTTGGGTGGACTCAACATTGTGCATTTCCCTTGATCCAATATCCTGCATGGTTCTTGGGGAAATGAAAGGTTCCACGTTGCATGATGAAAGGTTAGCCTCAATTTTGATAGCAATTTCTTGGGATTCTTGAATGGTTGTAGGCCCCTTATCCTTAATTAAATACTGAAATTGGGAATGGAAAGATTGGATATAAAGAAAAAGAAGATAATCATTTCCAAGATGATGACTGTTAGGTAATCGATGAAAAACCTGCTCAAATCTGGTATTGAAATCTCTCACAGTTTCACTACCCAATTTCTTGATTTTATTAATTTGGTAATGTAATTGGATCCTCTTTAGTGCTCCATCTATTAAGAAAAGTCTCCTTGAATTGATCCATGTTCTTGATGCTCTTATATGGGAGGTTATCATACCATCTTTTGGTTGCATCTTGCAAAGTGGCAGAGAAGAGTTTCATCACCAGATCTTCAGCATCATCACTCACAAGGTTTAGTTGGAAGAAAGACCAAAAATTATTCATATGATCTTCAGCATTTGTTGCATCATCACCGGTAAATCTGGGCAACCCTTTTTCATTCCTAGGGGGCATTTGTCGAGGGTATCCTGGAATGTCTGTCATGTCTAATGAATTAAAGAGTTTGGATGCCCATTGTTTTTTGTTATTAACCAGATTTTGATTATGGGTCTAAGTTTGGGCGTTAGACATTGTGTTTAAACGAAGATTACCTCCAAATGTTGATTTTACTACATGAGAGTTTTGGGGAGGTCTTCTTCTGTAAGATTTGGGAGGATTGGTGTATATCCTTGAACTTTGTGGAGTCGCCGAGTAATCTTATCATTGTTAAGCCCTAAATAGTGGCACATTACCCCTTAGTTAGGGCATATTACATTAGTAATGTTATTTTATTTATGTCGTCTTGGGTCCATTAGTTTTAATTGTACCTCCTAGTCTCTTATATATACCAAGGAGACATTTTCATTTGGAATCATCTGGTATTTGGAAATCGATGTGGTGTATAAGGAGGTTGCCTCCTCAAAGAGGCTTATTATCTAAAATTCTCTCTTTTTCAAGGCGTTGAGTACTTATTCCTAGGTTTTTCTATGTTATCTTGGTACTTGGTTCTTAACATTTGGTATTAGAGCTCAAGGTCTTGGGGTTTTGTTGCTACCTCTAATACACCTTGGGATTTTCGCTATAACTTTTTTTCTACGACGTTTCAGAAGGAACCCCTTGGAGGATATTTAGTAGATGGATCAAGGTACATGGGGTTAAAATTTCATCTCCTGAGGCCTTATAATTTTAGAGATATAGCTTGTGTAAGATAGGGTTCTGGAATCATCCTGAATTTAGTCATCTCAGAATTTTCGCTATAAAATTGTTTCTGTACAATTTCAAACCCTGAAATTCGGAGGTTATTCCTAGAATTTATCAAGGTATCTATGATAAAAATTTCATCTTCTTTTTCATCCTACTGTGTTAGATACACCCTATGCAAGATAAGGTATCTGACTAGTCTTATTAACTAGTCTCAAACAGGTCTTCCGAGTAAAACAATGATATCTTCTTCAATGAGTATCCAAATTAAGTGAGACTAGTTGCATTGGATAGTGGAAAGTCTATAGTATTTCTGGTACTAGTTTCAAAACCAAATATCATATATGTGATTCCTTGGGAAATGGAATTGGTGTTGTTTTAATGCAAGAAGGAAGGCCCCTTGCTTTTGAAAGTCGACCACTCAAGGGAAAGGACTTACACAAACCCATTTATGAGAAGGAAATGATGGAAATACTACATGCATTGAAGAAATGGTGCCCTTGCCTAATAGGTAGGCACTTCAAGGTCAAAACAGATCATGATAGTCTTAAATACTTCTTGGAACAAAGACTATCTTCAGAAGAACAACAAAAATGGGTGACCAAAATATTGGGTTATGATTTTGAAATCATCTATAAAAAAGGGAAGCAAAATGTTGTGGCAGATGCACTCTCAAGAAAGGATGAAGATGTTGAGACCTTTCTCTATGCTATCTTGATCATCCAACCCAATTTGATAATAGAAGTGAAGGATGAATGGAAGAATGACGAAAACGTGTGGACTCTCATTCAAAGGTTGCAGCAGGATTCCAGTGCATCAGATACATTTACATGGAAAAATGATTCACTATGGTACAAAGATTGCTTATATTTATGTAAAAACTCTCAACTCAAACAAAAGGTACTATTGGAATTGCACACCTCTCTGGTAGCAGGGCACTCGGGATTTTTGAAAACCTGCCATAGGGTTAAGAAGGAATTTTTTGGGGATGGCCTTAAAACTAATGTTCAAAGGTTTGTGGCAGAATGTTTGGTTTTCCAACAAAATAAGGTGGAAACAATTAAGACCTCGGGTCTTTTACAACCATTAGCCATCCCAAGTCAGCATTGGGAGGAGGTTTCCATGGATTTCATCACAGGGTTACCAAAGTCTGAAGGAAAGAGTGGCATCATGGTGATTGTTGATAGACTAACCAAGTATGCACACTTATGTGTTCTCTCTCATCCCTTCAAACCCAGTAAAGTTGTCACCACATTCATGGAGACAGTTCAAAAGCTACATGGAAGCCCAAAGATTATTGTAAGTGACATAGATCCCATCTTCACTGGACATTTTTGGACAGAATTATTTTCGTGTTCAGGTACTCAATTGGCTCATAGCTCATCCTATCATCCTCAATCTGATGGAAAAACCGAGATAGTGAAGCAATGTCTGGAAGGATACCTTTGTTTCTTTGTTTCTGATAAACAAGCACAATGGTTCAAATAGTTACCCTTGGCGGAATGGTGGTATAACACTTCCTTTCATACTGCAACAAAAATGACACCATTTATAGCACACTATGGATACCACCCTCTCATCACTTCTTATCTAAAATAAAAACATAAGGTTCAAGCAGTGGAAGATCACATTGAGCATCAACAAGAAGTTCTCCAAATCTTAAAGGACAACCTGACCATGGCACAGAATCGCATGAAACAACAAGCAAATCAGCATCATAGTGAAAAACGTTTTGGAGTAGGGGATTGGGTGTTTTTAAGACTACAACCATATAAACAGATGTCCCTCAAACAAGCCAAGAAGGATAATAAATTATCACCAAAGTACTATGGCCCTTATGAGGTGTTGCAAAAGATTGGTACTATGGTATATAAATTGGAGTTTCCTGCATCTTCACGAGTACACCCAGTTTTCCATGTTTCATGTTTAAAGAAGGTTATAGGTGACAAGATCCCAGTTCAAACTATATTTTCAGAACTTGACGAGGAAGGAAAAATCATATTAGAGACTGAAGTTATCACTGACACGAGAAGTCGCCAGCTGAGGAATAGATCCATTTCAAAGTATCTCATTAAATGGAGAAAACTACCTGCTGAAGATTCCACTTGGGAAGATGAGTCTTTTATACAGAAGCATCCATAATTATTCAAGCATTGTGGAAAACACTTGTCTGAAGGGGAGGGGCATGTTAAGCCCTAAATAGTGGCACATTACCCCATAATTAGAGCATATTACATTAGTAATGTTATTTTATTTATGTCGGCTTGGGTCATTTAGTTGTAATTGTACCTCCTAGTCTCCTATATATACCAAGGGGAAATTTTCATTTGGAGTCATCTATTATTTGGAAATCTATGTGGTGTATAAGGAGGTTGCCCCCTCGAAGAGGCTTATTATCCGAAATTCTCTCTTTTTCAAGGAGTTGAGTACTTATTCTAAGGTTTTTCTATGCTATCTTGGTATTTGGTTCCTAACACTCAATATCACCAAAGGGAGTGAGGGAATCACCCTCAGTGGAGTTGTCAGGTAAGTTTTGTGAAATAAAAGGCTTTAAGAACAGGCTTACCAAAAAAGTTTCGTTGAGGAATATTGACTCAGTGTTCCCTGGCAATGGCACCAAAATGTTATCACACAATTTGTATCTGACCCAAATCTCAATGAAAGTAAGGGATATTAGTGTAACAATAGGATTTCCTATCATTGTTACCTCAATAGGAGATACCCACGTTTTAGGAGTAGAAGGAGTTCTACCCTAACAGAGGCGTCCTCGGTGACCTAAAGGGTTAGGTAAGATAAGGATAGGATAAAGATACCCCCCTCTCACTGATCACTCAAATTAGAATGTATCACAAGGCCTACGTCCAAGAGGGATGAAGCAAATGAAGATGTTGAAGTGTACTTGCCCGAAACAAAACAACGGGGCAAATATATGGCAGTTTCAAGTACAAAATGATAGTAAATATTCATAGGACAATAAACCAAGTAAATTTATGCTAGCTGATATAAAATTGCAGCAAAATTAAAGTGTACAACAGTGATAGATATTCTGTAACAGCTGCAAGAAAAATGCCTCAAAAATGCTTGAAAAGACAATGAAAAGATAACATTTATTACTTAGAATGATATTTGTTATCACACAGTTTGTAGTTAGGATAAAAGATGGATGTAAAGAGGTAAACTGGCGTAACTGAACCAATCCCACCCAATGTCACCTTGATAGGAAGGTTCTTTCTGTTTAGGGAGGTAAGGCCTAGGGGAGACGTCCCCAGTGACCTGGAGTTTCGAGAAGGCAAAGGATTATAGGATAAAAGATTAATTTCCCCCTCATAAGTCACCACCGAGCAGATAATCCGGCTAACCAGCCAATAAAGAGAAGTATAACCAAAATGAGATGTACCTACCCGAGACAAAACAACAAGAGATAGATATATGCAAGATTACTCGCTTGGTTAGTACTTCATATAATCAATGACTATCTGATATATAAGCAATTGAGAAATAAATATTTATGAAGTCAATGTTTATATAATAGTAATGATGCACAATATCACTTCTTTAAGGGAACGTGGCATTCAATTGTAACAATTAACACTTCATTTAAACAATGTCTTAAATAATCATTCAATTTCTCATAAGAAAATGATAGTTGCACAATGAGTTTAATAGCAAAATGATGACGACAACAATTAGTTAGTAGGGTTAGTCTTAGGCTAGGTTTAGAGTAGTTAGGGTTTTGTTCAAAGTATTAAGAGTTGTTTTGATCATAGTACTCACAAGCTAGGCCTTAGATCAATGCGTTCTTAGGGCATATGGAGTCAACATGAGGACGCAAGAGTTGAAGGATCGAATGATAATAAGACTAAGTACGGGAGGGTCAAGCCTTGAAGTGTTGATATGGCAAGGCCTCCAAGACAAAACCCTAGGGGAGAGAGGCTCACTTTGGTGTAGGGGAACTAGGCCTCAGTGCTCTCTCCTCCTTCCTTAGCTCAAAGGAAAAAATGGCTAGCTCAAAAGGTTGCATAAAACTAAGACAAGAGGTTTTGGAGGCAACATGTTGCTATGGCAAGGCTTTACCAGCAAACCCTAGGGAAAAATTGACTCATCAAGGTGTAGGGGAACTAGGCCTTGATGCGTTTTCTCCTTCTTAGCTTTTAAAAATGTAAAACGGCTAGCATGGAGGAAGATAGATTTGAGTGTTTCTATGGCAAGGCTCAATCTTCTTCAATAAGGGCTAGAAAGAGTAGAGTGTTGCTAAGGCAAGGCTCTATCTCACTTCAGCAAATGAAATGGCAAAAAATCTTGATAGGAACATGAGACAACAACCTTCAATGTGTGGTTGTCCCCTAGGATTTAAATCAACAAATTATAACCATAAATGCAAGAGAAACAACACTACAACCAATCAATTAAGAAATTTTACATAAATTTACTTACATTTAACCAAGAAATCAAGTAGCAAACCCTAGTTGTAATTCCTTCCACCAAGAGAAATGCCAAAATATGCCAAGAAAATCTTCCTTCAACAAGTGCGCCTCACTATTTCATCCAAAACCCTAGAATAGGGCGCAAATTTCAGACCTCACCAAGTGGTGAGTGATAGATGATGAAACAATAAGAGTAAAAACCCTCAATTTATACAGTGCCATGACCTAATTTCACTTTTAGGTCATAAAAGGCCGTCAAGGCCAAAATACTAAAAATCATATTGTTTTACATTAAATGTTCAAAATTAAACCCTAATCAATCTAAAGAGAGATGTCGTGCCCCTTTTAAGGTGACTTTAGCCCCTTCTAGGGAAAATGCAACATCGTGGAGCAAAACGTTAGCCCTCCTTAGGCTTCTCCAACATGCCACACATGCCAAAGCTTCCCCAACTATCTCCCAAAGCGTCCATGTTGCTATGTGATGTCATGGTCATGAAGGGTGACGTCCTAGGCCTTCCAAGGCCAACGTTCCACTGAAAAGAGCACAACCCCCCTAGGTCAAGCTCTGTCGGGGTGCCTCTGCAAGACGTCCTCCTTCTCTCCTGTGTAAACCCCTCTATTCGGTCTCTGCCCCCTGGTGGGGTCTCAACGTCCATCTAGTGAGATCTTCAGCCCCATGGAGGCTCGAACTGATCATCTCCCCATGTGTACCATTCCAATGTGGTACCTATCCGTCGGGCATGATCTTGCACATCAACAGCTACGCCCTCCATGGGCTCATAAGTCACAGGGATCATAGCAATGTCAATCACAATATTATTAAACATGTGCATAAAACCCCTATTACCCTAGTTAAAAGCTCAAATACATTATACAAGCCTGCAATACAAGTTTGGGGAAAGTGAGAGGGCGTCCTATTNTTTTGAAAACCTACCATAGGGTTAAGAAGGAATTTTTTTGGGATGGCCTTAAAACTAATGTTCAAAGGTTTGTGGCAGAATGTTTGGTTTTCCAACAAAATAAGGTGGAAACAATTAAGACCTTGGGTCTTTTACAACCATTAGCCATCCCAAGTCATCATTGGGAGGAGGTTTCCATGGATTTCATCACAGGGTTACCAAAGTCTGAAGGAAAGAGTGGCATCATGGTAATTGTTGATAGACTAACCAAGTATGCACACTTATGTGTTCTCTCTCATCCCTTCAAACCCAGTATAGTTGTCACCACATTCATGGAGACAGTTCAAAAGCTACATGGAAGCCCAAAGATTATTGTAAGTGACATAGATCCCATCTTCACTGGACATTTTTGGACAGAATTATTTTCGTGTTTGGGTACTCAATTGGCTCATAGCTCATCCTATCATCCTCAATCTGATGGAAAAACCGAGATAGTGAAGCAATGTCTGGAAGGATACCTTTGTTTCTTTGTTTCTGATAAACAAACACAATGGTTCAAATGGTTACCCTTGGCAGAATGGTGGTATAACACTTCCTTTCATACTGCAACAAAAATGACACCATTTATAGCACTCTATGGATACCACCCTCTCATCACTTCTTATCTAAAAGAAAAACATAAGGTTCAAGCAGTGGAAGATCACATCGAGCATCAACAATAAGTTCTCCAAATCTTAAAAGACAACCTGACCATGGCACAGAATCGCATGAAACAACAAGCAAATCAGCATCGTAGTGAAAAACGTTTTGGAGTAAGGGATTGGGTGTTTTTAAGACTACAACCATACAAACAGATGTCCCTCAAACAAGCCAAGAAGGATAATAAATTATAACCAAAGTACTATGGCCCTTATGAGGTGTTGCAAAAGATTGGTACTATGGTATATAAATTGGAGTTTCCTACATCTTCACGAGTACACCCAGTTTTCCATGTTTCATGTTTAAAGAAGGTTATAGGTGACAAGATCCCAGTTCAAACTATATTTTCAGAACTTGACGAGGAAGGAAAAATCATATTAGAGACTGAAGTTATCACTGACACGAGAAGTCGCCAGCTGAGGAATAGATCCATTTCAAAGTATCTCATTAAATGGAGAAAACTACCTGCTGAAGATTCCACTTGGGAAGATGAGTCTTTTATACAGAAGCATCCATAATTATTCAAGCATTGTGGAAAACACTTGTCTGAAGGGGAGGGGCATGTTAAGCCCTAAATAGTGGCACATTACCCCATAATTAGAGCATATTACATTAGTAATGTTATTTTATTTATGTCGGCTTGGGTCATTTAGTTGTAATTGTACCTCCTAGTCTCCTATATATACCAAGGGGAAATTTTCATTTGGAGTCATCTATTATTTGGAAATCTATGTGGTGTATAAGGAGGTTGCCCCCTCGAAGAGGCTTATTATCCGAAATTCTCTCTTTTTCAAGGAGTTGAGTACTTATTCTAAGGTTTTTCTATGCTATCTTGGTATTTGGTTCCTAACACTCAATATCACCAAAGGGAGTGAGGGAATCACCCTCAGTGGAGTTGTCAGGTAAGTTTTGTGAAATAAAAGGCTTTAAGAACAGGCTTACCAAAAAAGTTTCGTTGAGGAATATTGACTCAGTGTTCCCTGGCAATGGCACCAAAATGTTATCACACAATTTGTATCTGACCCAAATCTCAATGAAAGTAAGGGATATTAGTGTAACAATAGGATTTCCTATCATTGTTACCTCAATAGGAGATACCCACGTTTTAGGAGTAGAAGGAGTTCTACCCTAACAGAGGCGTCCTCGGTGACCTAAAGGGTTAGGTAAGATAAGGATAGGATAAAGATACCCCCCTCTCACTGATCACTCAAATTAGAATGTATCACAAGGCCTACGTCCAAGAGGGATGAAGCAAATGAAGATGTTGAAGTGTACTTGCCCGAAACAAAACAACGGGGCAAATATATGGCAGTTTCAAGTACAAAATGATAGTAAATATTCATAGGACAATAAACCAAGTAAATTTATGCTAGCTGATATAAAATTGCAGCAAAATTAAAGTGTACAACAGTGATAGATATTCTGTAACAGCTGCAAGAAAAATGCCTCAAAAATGCTTGAAAAGACAATGAAAAGATAACATTTATTACTTAGAATGATATTTGTTATCACACAGTTTGTAGTTAGGATAAAAGATGGATGTAAAGAGGTAAACTGGCGTAACTGAACCAATCCCACCCAATGTCACCTTGATAGGAAGGTTCTTTCTGTTTAGGGAGGTAAGGCCTAGGGGAGACGTCCCCAGTGACCTGGAGTTTCGAGAAGGCAAAGGATTATAGGATAAAAGATTAATTTCCCCCTCATAAGTCACCACCGAGCAGATAATCCGGCTAACCAGCCAATAAAGAGAAGTATAACCAAAATGAGATGTACCTACCCGAGACAAAACAACAAGAGATAGATATATGCAAGATTACTCGCTTGGTTAGTACTTCATATAATCAATGACTATCTGATATATAAGCAATTGAGAAATAAATATTTATGAAGTCAATGTTTATATAATAGTAATGATGCACAATATCACTTCTTTAAGGGAACGTGGCATTCAATTGTAACAATTAACACTTCATTTAAACAATGTCTTAAATAATCATTCAATTTCTCATAAGAAAATGATAGTTGCACAATGAGTTTAATAGCAAAATGATGACGACAACAATTAGTTAGTAGGGTTAGTCTTAGGCTAGGTTTAGAGTAGTTAGGGTTTTGTTCAAAGTATTAAGAGTTGTTTTGATCATAGTACTCACAAGCTAGGCCTTAGATCAATGCGTTCTTAGGGCATATGGAGTCAACATGAGGACGCAAGAGTTGAAGGATCGAATGATAATAAGACTAAGTACGGGAGGGTCAAGCCTTGAAGTGTTGATATGGCAAGGCCTCCAAGACAAAACCCTAGGGGAGAGAGGCTCACTTTGGTGTAGGGGAACTAGGCCTCAGTGCTCTCTCCTCCTTCCTTAGCTCAAAGGAAAAAATGGCTAGCTCAAAAGGTTGCATAAAACTAAGACAAGAGGTTTTGGAGGCAACATGTTGCTATGGCAAGGCTTTACCAGCAAACCCTAGGGAAAAATTGACTCATCAAGGTGTAGGGGAACTAGGCCTTGATGCGTTTTCTCCTTCTTAGCTTTTAAAAATGTAAAACGGCTAGCATGGAGGAAGATAGATTTGAGTGTTTCTATGGCAAGGCTCAATCTTCTTCAATAAGGGCTAGAAAGAGTAGAGTGTTGCTAAGGCAAGGCTCTATCTCACTTCAGCAAATGAAATGGCAAAAAATCTTGATAGGAACATGAGACAACAACCTTCAATGTGTGGTTGTCCCCTAGGATTTAAATCAACAAATTATAACCATAAATGCAAGAGAAACAACACTACAACCAATCAATTAAGAAATTTTACATAAATTTACTTACATTTAACCAAGAAATCAAGTAGCAAACCCTAGTTGTAATTCCTTCCACCAAGAGAAATGCCAAAATATGCCAAGAAAATCTTCCTTCAACAAGTGCGCCTCACTATTTCATCCAAAACCCTAGAATAGGGCGCAAATTTCAGACCTCACCAAGTGGTGAGTGATAGATGATGAAACAATAAGAGTAAAAACCCTCAATTTATACAGTGCCATGACCTAATTTCACTTTTAGGTCATAAAAGGCCGTCAAGGCCAAAATACTAAAAATCATATTGTTTTACATTAAATGTTCAAAATTAAACCCTAATCAATCTAAAGAGAGATGTCGTGCCCCTTTTAAGGTGACTTTAGCCCCTTCTAGGGAAAATGCAACATCGTGGAGCAAAACGTTAGCCCTCCTTAGGCTTCTCCAACATGCCACACATGCCAAAGCTTCCCCAACTATCTCCCAAAGCGTCCATGTTGCTATGTGATGTCATGGTCATGAAGGGTGACGTCCTAGGCCTTCCAAGGCCAACGTTCCACTGAAAAGAGCACAACCCCCCTAGGTCAAGCTCTGTCGGGGTGCCTCTGCAAGACGTCCTCCTTCTCTCCTGTGTAAACCCCTCTATTCGGTCTCTGCCCCCTGGTGGGGTCTCAACGTCCATCTAGTGAGATCTTCAGCCCCATGGAGGCTCGAACTGATCATCTCCCCATGTGTACCATTCCAATGTGGTACCTATCCGTCGGGCATGATCTTGCACATCAACAGCTACGCCCTCCATGGGCTCATAAGTCACAGGGATCATAGCAATGTCAATCACAATATTATTAAACATGTGCATAAAACCCCTATTACCCTAGTTAAAAGCTCAAATACATTATACAAGCCTGCAATACAAGTTTGGGGAAAGTGAGAGGGCGTCCTATTCGGCTAGTGTCCACTGGAAGAGGAAATTTTCTGAAAGAGACCTCATCTGAGCCATGTAAGTGGGTGAAGTGGATAAGGGATGTCCAGGCAAGTGAGCGCAATGAAAGGAGAGGGTGCAAAGCTTTACATGTGGGTGCCTTTGTAGAAGGCGAGCTGCACTTGTCCTGGATGCCATTTTTTCCAAGCCCATTTATGCTTGTATCCTTTGTTCTTTAAGAGGCTAATCAGGGGACACTGCCTTGGCATGGTGACCAGTGGTGACAGTGTTACCCACAAGTACTTTTACAGAAATGAGAAGGCTGGCTCGTGATGAGACCCCCTTTTCCTTAGCCATGCAACCAAGGGTCACTAACCTAGCGTGGAAACTAGTTGGTGGCAATGTCATACGGCTAGGTACCCATGGACCTAATACGCTGGCTCATGATGAGACCCCCTATCCTCTGACTAGGTCTTGTTTTATTATTTTTACGGGTCTCTCTTGTTTCTTGTTGAGAATCCTTTTACTCCTTTCACGGGGATCCCTGGGTGAAGCATCTCAAGGTTCTATTTTTAGGCTTTTATCTTCTTCCAGCTTGCTTTTACCTTCTGGTCCTTTAGCCCCTTCTTCCCACGAGGTAAGGTGCAATCCTCAAATGATAGGTCAACCCAGTGCCCGGACAAGTGTAATGGGATAGATGAGCGAGAAACAAGATGAAAAAAGTGGTGCTATGACGGGAGCGGACGATGGATTTTCATAAATCCCCCCAGCGGTAAACCAAAACTACGGACACATGCTTACTAGGGCATCCTCTCATTCCCCACATACATGGTCAAGTGGGCAAGTATAAG
Organism: Picea glauca; assembly: GCA_000966675.3. Lineage (NCBI taxonomy): Eukaryota > Viridiplantae > Streptophyta > Pinopsida > Pinales > Pinaceae > Picea > Picea glauca. The sequence goes on from JZKD02S0856720.1 coordinate 12,882, forward strand.
ATCCAAGCATTTGTTAGAAACAAAAGGAATTAAATGCACATATTCAAAGGTTTTGAAGATTAGAGTGACACATACCATGATACCCGGACTCATTACCTCATGGAGCAAGAACCATCTCTGACACAAGACCAAGTCGATGGTGATGGATGTTGTTGCTGCTGACAAAGTAGAGGTGTTGAAAGGGAGAAAAGATAGATCCTCCAGGGCCATGCTAAAATCGATATGGCTCTCGGTACTCCATATCTAGGACCTGTGGGCCTCAAGACATGATCTCCTAGTTATCCCTAAAAGTGGGGGGGAGAACATCTGGCTCCAACTCAGGAACATGTGCTCACCATAGAGCGCATGAGAAGCTAGGAATCTCTGGCATAACCTGTTTACCTGTGTGATATCGATAGCAATTATTAGTAACCAATTGGGGCGGTGATACCACCCCAGCATATATGTGTATAGGACTGAAATAAAGCAATGTGAATGTAAAGCAAACTACTTACCTGTTGGTTGGATGTCGGGTGTGGTCAAACAACCAGTGAAGCCAATCCAGCAACATCCCATGATACCTGCCTTTGTGCTTCATCATAAACCAAAATACTGATAAGTCAAGCAAAAAAATGACATGGGTTAGAACATATATCATATCATCGAAAGTCACAAAATCTAACTCATGGAGGCGGGTGGGAGGGATAAATTCATGCCATGTCAATCTCTGATGAAAGTCCTCAATCCACTTCAGGAAGGGGTCATGAAAAATCCAAGGTTCAGAATACCGACTCAACAGGTCTGCAAACTGGCTACCCAGGACGTCCTCACACTCTAAAGGGACTGACAAGGATCTAGCAGATGACTGCCAAACTTTTAAGGGAAAGTTGAAACACTGAGATGATAGTCTTGAACTTGTAGTTTTCAACCAACCCTTGGATTCTAGGGTTTTCTTCAGAGGAGACTCAATATAAAAGATATGCCTCCCAACTACACCTTTAATGATACAACAAGGTAAGGTAATAAGAGGTGGCTGGAGAAAAAGGTCATGAGAATCCTTCTTTAGGCAAACAACGCTCTTACTCCTAGCAAGAGTTGCGCACAACAGTGGTAGATAGTCATCTTCATAGGATAAATCTCAGTGCTCGAAGGAGTACTCATCAAAGCCCTCAAGGTAGGATTGAAAATCATCAGGAAAACATGGCATTAGGTCAACCTTGGGTGCTTGGGGAGCATCGGTAAATATATCATCCCCTTGTTGCCACAAATCAAAGGTAATATCTTGTGATAATTGTAAGGGAAACACTTGGAAATGACTCTCAATGTCATAGATGGGATCCACATCATAACCAACTATATCCCACCTACGTCTGCCAACATGTATGAACTCA
>JZKD02S0856742.1:24095-34510 GCA_000966675.3 Picea glauca
CCTAATTGGAAACAAAAATGGCTTGACTATGGTTGTAGGTTCACTTGGACCAACTATAGGCATGGCCATGATAGGGTACAAGCTTGGTTGGATTGGATTTGTGGTCCATGGGAGGACATTTGCTTTTCAGGCAAGCTTTACCTTGTACATGTGTTCATGGATGTGATATGTTTTTTCCATTTTCTTATCCAAATTTTGATCACCATGGGCCACTTGGTGGATTTGCCTCCCCAACTTTGTTTAAATTGAATGTGTCACGTTTGGAGTTTGAGGATTTTTGCGCCTTAGCATAGAGAGTCTAAAACCTTTCTCCTAGGCTAATAGGAGCTCAGGGTTGGATCCTTATGTGGGATGCTACATTTGATCACATTGTTAATTTTATGAGAGGACACGGTTGAAGGATGGCTCGTAAATGGATAAAGGACTTGTGGGAGTCCCCACTTAGACTTGAGGAGGTTTGCATCTTTTTTGAAGAGGTATTCATAATGTTGCTCTTCAAGAGGACACTGTGAAGTTGGAATTGTTGTTTGACAAGGTGAGGACTACATTCCTAGAGGTACCTAGGTTCGTTCCCATTTGTAGTGGATTCCGGATGGGGATGAAGGCTCCAAATTATTCTTCAACTTCTTGAAGAGGAAGGCGGTTGCAAACATGGTTCTTGATTTATACAGGAAAAATGGGTCTCTTGCAAAGGACCCTTTTGGGTCCAAGATATGTTTGGGCATCATTTTCAAAATATATTTTCTCCTTATGCTTTGATAGATTGTGTGTTGGTTACTAGAAATGCTACTTGTATGGTTGTTCCTCGTGAGATTGTGATAGGTTGGATAGGGACTTCTCTAAGGATTTATTTGCCACTCTTACTACATAAATCTTTGATGTAGGACAATTAATGCAAATTAAGAAATTCACATTTCAATAGAGGTTTCTCAAATATAATATATGAGAGCTTTGAGCCTTATGACTGATCTGAATATATAATTATAGTAGAAAACAACAATGCATAATTCATTTCACTTCAATCCAAACAACTATGCATCCCAAGAGAAAAGATACCAAACAAGTGTACTTCAATGTCAACATGTTACAATGTTCAAGACACATTTTTCCATGCATATAAGAGATCCAAAATTAGCTCCATTTCAACATAATTTACAATAGTGAATCCACCCTATTTATCTTCAAGATATATGTTAATTCACTTACTATTTTAGCCCTATGTTATGTCAAATAAGCATAAACAAAAAGTGTTGGAAAATACCTAATCAAGAAGACAATACAAACTGAAGTTCAAATATGCAAGTACATGTTGATTGGACAGGTGAAACACTCCATTTATATATAAGAGATGAATTACATGTACATACAACTTATCACAAGTCAGTACAATATCAAGCTTGCCAAAACCTTAGCTAGGGAAACCAAGAAAACCCTAGCCACCAACAACTAACTAGGAATTACTCCTAACCAAAGTTGGTCACTCCAAGAATCCTCAACAAGCTAGCAACATCATAAAAAAGTCCTCCTTGGCTCAAGAAAAATGCCTCTCTTCTCCTCCTTAACAAGTATAACGAGTAATACTAGACTTTCCAAACCTATCTTCTTTTCTCACAAGAGCTACAAGATACCGCTCCACAGTTTATGACAAAACCTAGCTTCTTTGCCTTCTTAGGTTTAAACCCCAACCCCATAATATCCCTTGAACTTCGCGAAGAACCCTAGCACACCAAGACAAATAGAGATAATACAAAGAACAATGCACAAGAGAGAGGAAGTAGTGTGCTCCACTCCTCACATATATAATACAAGTGATGGATGAATTAATGTAAGAATGGAATCTCCTTCCTTTATTTGCATGAGAAATAAGTGAGTTAAAAAATATGAAGTGGTCCCAATCCATTACAAGTAACTTATCCACAAGAATATAGGTTCACATTGTTAGGAATAGTATCACAGAGCAATAATTATAATAAAAAATCAAAATGAATGCGGAAATAAAATATAGAAGAACAAAATACAAGAGAGACACCAATATACATGGTTCACTTGATATGGGCTACGTCCATGGAGAAACAACCAATCCTTCCTTTGTTCCATTCAACGAAATGAAGGAATACAATCTACATCACATCCGCTGCAACCTCCTCTTCACTCTCTCAAACACACAAAATACTCTCTCTCACTCACACAACCTTTAAATAGGCTTCACTACATATAATCCCATGGGAAAATACCATGGGTTACCCAATACCATGGGTCCATAAACCACTGACGATAAATCTATAATTGACTGTAATAAAGTGCCCCCATAAAATAGGGTTGCCTTCTAGGGAAAAAAGTCTCCAACATAACTTCCATCGTCAGATCCACGACCTAATAATGAATAGTCCAGATTGACTAAGAAATTACAATATTTTACAAGACATTTTCCCAAAAATTTTCTCTTCGAGGGTGCTGCCCCCAACCCCAACCCCCTGGCGACAATAGTGGGGGGGAGTCTCCCCAAACCCCCAATCATGTATTAGGATCCAAACAAATCCGTAATAAGGCCTCTGAATCATGAAGATAATCGGGCTCCACAACCAACAATCTCCCTCTTGGAGATTGATCACAACAATTCCACTGCTATTGCACATGTTGGACTATGCTCCAAATTTGGACTTGATAAGTTTCTCATATTCACCATCATGCTTGTAGGCCAAGTGAAACCGAGCAGGAACTTCGTTTTTCCCTAGTTACTATCTTCGATAACATGTTTGCAGGATTCTGACTAGTTTGTATTTTTTCTAGTTTCAACTGTCCATCTTCCAAAACTGATCGTATGGAATGGTAACCGAGTTGTATCTGTTTAATCTTAGAATGGAAGGTTGAGTTCTTTGCAAGATGAATGTTACTCTGGATGCCACTATACAACATGCTATTCTCCTGTTTCTTTCCCAATTTCTCCATAAACCTTTGTAGCCAAATCATATCTTTAATAGCCTTTGTAGCAACAACATACTATGCTTCCATTGTTGAAAGCGAAATAACCTTTTGCAATTTCGAAATCCAACTTACTGTTGTACCATCTAAAGTAAAAACATATATTGTGGTGCTTCTCCTACTATCTATATCACCTACCATATTTGAATCAACGTATCTATGTAGAATAGCGTTTGAACCTCTAAAACATAATGCCTAAGTAGTAGTACCTCTCAAATCCATGAAAATCCACTTGATTGCCTTCCAATTCTCTTTACCTGGATTGTTCATATACCCACTCACAATTCCCACTGCATGTGCAATATCTGACCTTGTACACACTATCACATACATCAAGCTACCAAGTGCCAATAAGTATGGAACCTTGGACATGTAGTCTATCTATTCTTGTGTCGTGGGACACATCTCTGTAGTCAATTTGAAATTGTTGGCCAAAGGTGTGCCAACTGGTTTTGCATTTTGCATTTTAAATCTTTCAAACATCTTCTCTATGTACTCACCCTAAGATAATGTTAATTTGTGATAATGTTAATGTTATAAGGTTTTGTAGCCACTAAAAATAAGGATCCGTAACATGCTGAAAATACTTTGAAAAATATGGTATATTATAACAAACAATATAATAAACATTATAAAAAAATATGACAAACAATATAAAAAATATTCAAAGCAGGGAGAGCTTCAACAAACAATTGGTATGTATTACCTCATTCATCATTCCAACCACATGTAACATTTTTATTAAGCAAAAAAAAATGATTTAAGTACATTGATTCAATGACCACACATTTTAGACTAAGGAGTAAATCTAAATCTTAACAAAATATCTATACAAGGGCCTATGCAACCTTATTTCCATCTCTTTCCTTTTTTATGATAACAATTTATCTATATTTACTAAAATTAATCTTTGTCACATGAGAAACAAAATGGTTCTACGTGGAATTTGAATTCACTGCCATAAACAAAAATATTATAGAATGCAAAAAAAAACCCATATACTTACAATTTCAAAGTTGACAACCAATGCTGAACTAATATTTCATAGTCCATTGTTGCGTCAAAATTCATCGTTGTGTCAAAATTCACCTGCAATGAAAGCCAAAAAGATTGATTACCATCTAATTTGATATGCATGTTCTCTATTGATGAGGTAAATTGTGAAAATGTGAAAGCTCATATGACCCTTTCCCCCTCACATCACTCTCATCTCCCTATTACACAATTTAATTATAAAACAATGAACATACACATTATATGGCCCATTCCCCCTCACATCACTCTCATCTCCCCATTACACAATTTAATTATAAAACAATGAGCATACACATTATAGTGGCAAAGAGGAAAAATTAAAATAATCACATCATATATACCAATCAAAAGAACTGTATTAAAAGATCATCAAATGTATTGATTATATGTTGATGCCTTTCAATCATTCAACACATTTATGTTTACTCTACTATTTCCTCCTAGTTTTTTTTTGTTTTGTTTTAACATGCCCATAATTCTAATGTTGCCATCTTTATGCAAAAGACCAAGTAGGATCACCAACATTTAGAATAAAAACAAACTATTTACAAGTCACCTCATTTATATTATATGAATATAAAAAAATATAATTTATTATTGATGAAATGTCCAATTTAGTACAGTTCACACACACATACACAATTATTCAAGATTAGTACATGGTGCAATAGACATGGTGGTATTGTTAACCTTTGGTTGATCACCACCAATTGCCTTTATAACAAACACAACATCCATAACAATGTCTTCATGTGCACGCAATATCATTTATAATTATTTTATAATCCACAAATCCTAAACCCATTTATAATTAACTATTCAAACCATATTTCACTTATTTATCTCTACATTCATAGCATGAGTATTTTGTGCGTTGTCGTTATTCAATTCAACCAAGTATTTATATCTTCCTTTCAAGGCGATTTTTAGATCATTTATGGTGGAAAACCTACCACTGATTACATATCATAACATAACACAATTAATTTTGACTTATATTTAAATAGTAGTTGAAAAATTCAGTAGTGAAATATTTTAAATTATTGTACTTACATATCTCTCTTTTACTTTAACATAGTCTCCATAGTCAAGTTTGTGCTACCCAACCTTGTCCAATCTAGCTTTCATGGCTTTTGACTTATATTTAAATAATAGTTGAAAAATTCAGTAGTGAAATATTTTAAATTATTGTATTTACATATCTCTCTTTTACTTTAACATAGCCTCCATAGTCAAGTTTGTGCTACCCAACCTTGTCCAATCTAGCTTTCATGGCTTTTGAAGTGTCTTTGAGGTTATCAAAAGTTTGAAGTGCACTAATCCATATTTAGGAGCGGAACGAACCAATTAACAGACTGAATACAATAAACATAGAGATAGGAAGAATAACACAAATATCCAGTGAACAATATCTTCTATTAAATAAAGAAATAGGCTGAAACTGTAAAACTGCAGAACTGAAACTTGCTCGAAGGGTGGTAGCTATCTCTGAGAAGAGATGTGGTTGTTATGCGCATCCGTTTGAGCATAATCGATTACAATGAGGCTCAATAGGCCCTTTTCATATTACTCATGAATGCCAAAACCCTAGACATCCAAAAACCTAACCCTAGAAGGTGAAACACAAAAAGTCACGTGGGCCCTATGGTTAAGTTGGTGTAATTTGGTACCTCAACTTCCTAGGGTCATAACTTTTGCATACGACCTCCATTTTAGCCGTGTGATAGCATGTTGGAAAGGTCTTTCAGAGAAATACACATTCCACCATTAGACTCTAAATCCATCTATAGTCTGACTGTGGCGAGCCAAAAAAACATTGTTTAGGGCCCCAAAACAGCCCTGAAAGTACATCAAGATGTGTTGACATGAAAACATACAAAATAAGCCAGTTGGTTTAGGCGAGAGGCCACCCGTCCTAGAAGTGTAGAACTCACAATGATAAAGCAATACAAAAAGATGTGTTGAACAAAAACAGACATGAGGAGCCAGTTGGAATAGGTGGGTGGCCACCAATATCCACCTGGATAAATCCTCCCCCTTTAGGAAGCAATGCTCTCCATTGTGTTGAGTTCCCCCATCAGGTGAGGAAACTTATGCTGGATTTGGCCCAGGGTGAGCCAGTTGCCTTGGTGCAGGAGTTTCCTTGCCTTGACAACCCAATAAAGTTAGATCTGCTGCTGGCGAGTGCTCTTGACCTGTGTGTCCACAATCTGATCGGTGGATGCTTGTTCCATGCAGTTAGGGTTGAGCTATGTTGGTGTCAGCTGTTCGGTGATCTCAGAGGTGTCCAATAATGGTGGAAAATATGGTCGAAGGAGGTCCACATTGAATACTGGATGTAGACCAAGGAAGGGTGGAGTGTTGAGCTCAAAAGCATTGCTACCCATAGCCTTGGTGATAATTTAAGGCCCATAACGAAGTGGGCGAAGCTTTCGATGGGGCCTAGTGAGACGGTCCTTCTGCAAATGTAACCATACTCTGTCGCCAACCTGAAACTGGTGTGGTACCCTGTGTTGATCATGGCGCTTCTTGTACTTAGCATTGGATTTCTTCAAAATCTCCTGGACCTGTTGGCGGATGTGCCGAATCCACTCAATGAATCTGGTGGCTTTGTCAATCACAGACTGATTAGGGGAAGAGTCTGTCTATGCGGTGGCAAGAGGAAGTGAAACATCAATGGGTCCCAAGGGTTGGAATCCCAGACCCACCTGAAATGGGCTATGGTTGGTGGAACTATGGAGAGCCATGTTATAGATGTGTTGGAAATATGAAAGACTCTCGTTCCATGTACGAGGATGCTTAGAATTGTACATGCACAGGATGTGCACAATCATCCGATTGACGACCTCAGTTTGGACATCGGTTTGGGGGTGGAAAGCAGTGGATTTTGTGAGATTGGTGTCCAAAAGAGACCAGAGACTTGACCAAAAGGTGCTGATGAACCTGCTGTCTCGGTCGGAGAGGATGGTCTGTGGTATCCCAAAGTGGACCCAAACTTGTTTGAAGAAGAGATTGGCAGTCTCTGCCTCTGTGACATTCTTCTTACATGCTGTGAGGATGGCCATCTTCAAAAACCGATCAACGACCACAAATGCACAGTCATTCCTGTGCTTGGTGGACGACAAACCAGACATGTAATCCATTGAGATGGATTCCCACGGCTTCTTGGGAATAGGAAGAGAGGTGTATAAGCCTTGCTTCTTGATGGTTGGCTTGGCAATGGCATAGACAATGAAAGATCTGATATACTTGCTAACATCCTGTCGATTTTTTGGCCAATAAAAATGTTTCTGAAGAACGACCACAATTTTCTCTACACCAAAATGTCCTGCCACCCCACTGTAGTGGGCTTCCCAAATCAGCTTTGCACGCTCGCTTGTAGGAACATAAAGATGGCCCAGGTGGCATACGAGTCCGTCCTGAATGTGAAAATCAGTGACAGTGGCGCATGTACCCAAGATATTATATGTGGTGGCAAAGTACAGATCTTGCTGATAAAGTTGGGGCCACTCCGATGCTTCATGTCCACAGGACTGGAGCACAATGGTGAGTGAAACCACAGGAGGCCGACTGAGGCAGTCAACGACACAATTGGAGATACATGTATTATACTTGATGTTGAGATGGAATTGGTGCAGGTAGCTGGACCACTTCTGATGGCGGTCGTTCTGCAATTTCCCTTGTTTCTGTATGAATTGTAGAGGCTTGTGATCAGTGTGTATGATCGTCTCTTTCCCCAGGATGTAATGTTTCCATTGATGACAAGCTTGTACAATGGAATACATTTCCTTGTCATGGGTGGGGTATTTCCGGACAATATCGGAGAGTGTCTCACTATGGTATGCCACAAGATGCCCGTGTTGAGTGAGAACTGCACCCACAACATAGTCAGATGCATCAGTCTCAATCTCGAATGGGTGTTGCAGATCAAGCAAGGAGAGTACTGGAGCTGAGAACAAGCGATGTTTCAGATCATCGAATGCTCGTTGCTTCTCCTTCCCCCATACGAACTTGGCCCTACCACCGTCCTTGGTCACCTGGCTGAGGGCCCATGCAATATGGAAGAATCACAACACGAACTGTCAGTAGAAATTGGCTACACCCAAGAAGCTCCGAAGCTCGGTCAGTGTGGTCGGAGCTGGCCAGTCATGGATGGCTTGGATCTTCGCTGTATCAACATGTACCACATGCTCATCAACAATGTATCCTAGGTATTGGACCCTGCTCATGCCAAAATAACATTTTTTAAAGTTGGCATAAAGCTTGTGTTGCCATAGAGTGCTCAAAACCTATTGAATATGCCGCATGTGCTCCTCCCACGTTCTGTTGAAGATGAGGATGTCATCCAAATATACTACCACAAAGGAGTTGGGGAAGGGTCTCAATATATCATCCATCAACCTCATGAAAGTGGCTGGTGCATTTGTTAAGCCAAAGGGCATGACTAACCATTTATAGAGACCTTATTTAAACTTGAAGGCTGTCTTCCAGACCTTAGTTGGTTCGATGGGGACCTGGTGGTAGCCATACTTTAGGTCAATCTTGCTGAAGAACTTTGCCCCCTTGAGTTAGTCAAGAAGGTCATCAATCCTGGGAATGGGGTAGTGGTTCCTGACTGTGATTTTGTTTAAGGCTCTGTAATCAATGCAGAGTCGCCGAGTCCCGTCCTTCTTCTGCACTAGTACAATCGGGCTTCTGCAAGGGGAGGAGCTGGGTCTGATGTGCCCCTTTTGAAGAAGCTCTTGGATCTGACGCCTAATTTCATCATTCTCCATCAATGAGCACCGATAGATTGGCCCATTAGGTAGAGGTGCGTCGGGGGTCAGATCAATGGGATGCTTGACTTGGCAGTGTGTCGATACCCCTGTAGGTGAGGCAAAGATATCTCTGTATTCTTCCACGATCCCGTCCACTTGCTTCTGCTGCTAGGAGAGGCGTTGTGTAGAGGCCATGAATGTGGCAGCGACCTTCTACTTACTGTGAGCACGGATCACAAAGAAGAAGAACTTCCTGGTCTGTGAAATGACCTTACTGCATTGCTTAACAGAGATTAAAGAAATAACAGTAGGCGGTGCCACCTCTGGAATCCTATACAATTGTCTACCCAAATTAATAATAACATTGCGGGGTCTAGATTCATACACAACATGATGCTTCCACAAATATGGTTTTCCTAAAATAACATCACAAACTTCAAGGGGAACAATATCACATAATACCTCATCTTTGAAAGGCTTGATGCCGTAGGGAAGACAACATTGTTGGCTGATGCAGAGATCTCTTCCTTGACGAAGCCAGCCGATGGTGTAGGACTGTGGGTGCGGTGTCATTGGCAGTTCCAGCTGCTTGAAAACCTTTGTTGAAATCAAGTTCTTCTGACTACCGCTGTCGACAATGAAATGAATCGAAGCCCCCTTGACCCACATCTGCGAGTGAAAGAGGCGTCCCCCTTCCTTTGGTTCTTCTGGTTCGCTTGGTCGGACTTTGGTGGTAGTGATCATGGCACTGGGTTTAACATCAATAATCCACTTCCCTCCATCATGATTTGACTCGGAATCATAATCGACCTTTGACTCGGAAGCCTTTAGCTCAGCCATGAGGGACTACTTGGAGCAACATTCGTCGGTGTTGTGCCACAGAATTTTATGGTACTTACACCATTTTCCCGTGTCCTTCTTCGTCTTTTCGTTGCCCTTCTTGTGTTGCAGCTTGGACAGATTGTTCTGAGGGCGGCCATCTTGACTTGGTCCTTTGCTGTGTGGGTTCGGGATGTCTTTTCCCTACTTCGGCTGTGAGGGGTTTGTAGATCCAAACTCTTGCCATTTCTGCTTAAATTTCTGCTCGATCTTGACAACGTATCTACAAGCTGTGCCCAACAAGGCGATGTCCAGGAACTTCATTTCTGTTTGAATGTATCGATGCAAACAACCACGGTATTTGAGCACCAGATGACGCTCAAAATCTTTGATACCCAATTTTGTGCGTAGGGTATGGAAAATATTGGTGAAGTCTGGTACTGTCTGGTCCCTTTCTTGACGTAGGGTGGTCCATCTGGTGTAAACAATATTACCAACTTAACGAGAACTTTGTCGAGTTCTCATTTTTTCAAGGGTCACAACTTTTACCTTGTTTTTAAAAATGGTGCTACTAGTAGCACCCCCTCCCTTTTTAGGTGGTATTTTGATATTTTAAATTTTCTGATCCATAATATTTCCACAATATTTTTTTAAATGCTTATTTTTCATCTATTTTCAATTTTTTATTTTATTTTTTTATTCAACGATGTTTTTAGTCATTTTTCCATGCTTCTTTCAATCTTAAAAATATTTTTTACCATTTACTTTTTTGAAGTTACGATTTTTCATATAATTGTGTCTCAATTAATTTATTGTTCCATA
>JZKD02S0856742.1:36321-70626 GCA_000966675.3 Picea glauca
GTGTTTTTTTGTCATTAAAAAAAATTATTTGCAAAGATTTTGTTCTTTATTTTATTTATTTTTTAATGTAAATTAAAAAAATAAAAAATAAAATTGCAAATAAATTTCCAAGTGACCATTTGGGGTCCAATTTTGGGTTGTTTATTTATGTAGGGTTTTGTTGTCAATATCACAATTTCAATTAGGTCGTAAATAACTATGATTTTCACGTTTAGGAAAAAACATTTTGTTTTATGTAACATCACTTTTTGATTTAGGTATTGATTTTAAGGTTTTTTTGAACTAATGTCTGAGTTTCGAAGGTCATGTATGAAAAATGTTGTAATTTTGACCCCGTTTAAAAAAATGGTGCTACCGCTTTTTGATTTGGGGGGGTTGATTTTCATGTTTTTTATGCAAAAAATTAAGGGCTAGAGTTCTTGTTTTGAGGTCACAGTTCTCGTTAAGTCGGTAACTATGTTTGTACTGGTCCTCATAGCTTCCAACATGGTAGTACTGTTATTTAATGGTGTCCCAGAAGGAATCCCATGTAGGGGCCACCACAAAAATTGCAGATTCCTCCACGAGCCTTTGCTCAGAGTAAGTATCCCACCAGTCTTTCACATGGGGAATGACCTTGAGGGAGTGCAAAAGTGATATTTTCCATATCGAAAAAATTGTGGACCGAAAAATATCCTTCGAGCAGATTCAACCATTTATCTACAACATCCACATCTATCAGTCCTTCAAATAATGGAATACCAAATTTTATCTGTATCTTGAAGGGGGTTGCATGGACGCTTGATGAAGATGCTTCTCTCGTGGGCAACCGTTGAAGGATCTGTGCGAAGTTGTCCATCATTTCGTTCCTTTGTCGTGCGAGGGATTCCTCAAGAAACATTTTAATAGGATCTCTTACTCCATCATCTTTCTTTTTGTCTCCCATGGGTTGTTGTCGGGCTCAACGCGATCGATCTGGTAATGGCTCCATGGGTTCGAGTCCCAACTTCTTGTACCCAGACCTTGTTGGGGACATGCATGAAGAAAAATAAATGAAGAGAAGACCGCTCTGATACCACTGATATGGATTTAGGAGCGAAACGAACTGATTAACAAACTGAATACAATAAACACAAAGATAGGAAGAATAACACAAATATCCAATGAACAATATCTTCTATTAAATAAATAAATAGGCTGAAACTGTAAAACTGCAGAACTGAAACTTGCTCGAATGGTGGTAGCTATCTCTGAGAAGAGATGTGGCTGCTACGCACATCCGTCTGAGCAGAATCGATTACAATGAGGCTTCATAGGCCCTTTTCATATTACTCATGAATGCCAAAACCCTAGACATCCAAAAACCTAATGCTAGAAAGTGAAACACCAAAATTCATGTGGGCCCTATGGGTAAGTTGGTGTAATTTGGTACCTCAACTTCCTAGGGTCATAACTTTTGCATACGACCTTCGTTTTAGGCACGTGATAGCATGTTGGAAAGGTATTTCAGAGAACTACACATTCCACCATTAGACTATGAATCTGTATACAGTCTAAATACGACGAGCCAAAAAAACAATGTTTAGGGCCCCAAAATATCCCTGTAAGTACAACAAGATGTGCTGACATGAAAACATACAAAATAAGCCAATTGGTTTAGGCGAGAGGCCACCCGTATCCACCTGGAGAATGTGTAAGGCTTCAGACAACCCCATAAGTGTAGAACTCACAATTATAAAGCAGTACAAAAATACATGCTGAACAAAAACGAACACGAGGAGTGATTTGGAATAGGTGGGTGGCCACCAATATCCACTTGGATCAATGTTAATGTTATCTACTTGGTTAGATAAAATGCTAAGTTATAAATTCAATATATATTATATTATAATTACCTTTTCATCTCTCCAACTCTTAGCTTCATTCCCTCTTTTTTCATCTTATTCTTCTTAGAATCCTCGACTAGTGCATCCCACTTACTTTTGGGAAATAGTGAAGGACACTAATAAAGAGGGTAGTGTACTAGATTTCTATGGTAGGTGTCCCATATTGTCTTCAAATACTTCCCTGCCATAGAAGAAACCACCTTTTGGTTGAATTCTTGACCAAAAGGTGCACCATGTGTTTAATCAAATCTTTTTTCAAATTGATTGTTTGGTGTTTATAGCCAATCTTGATTGTCAATGTGAAAATACTAGACGTCTTCTCGTTCAACCATTCACAAACTAAGTTATTCCCTATTAGTATAATAATGTAATGATTAGACTTATAAAATCAATATAAAAATATTAATTTTTGTATAAAATCAAAATAAGTTGAGGGATTAGTAATTACCATGAATTTTTAATCCCTTTATTGGGACACGTTCATCATCCATGTGTAAATAAATAGATAATTTCCTAGTGCCGTGGACAATGATGATGGGAATGGGAGTAAAAGATCAATATTTAAATCACGGTATTAGAGGGACCAAGAGTAGTGGCATTAATAGTTCTAGGTGTAATGGTCCTTATGGCACTAGTAGTAGGTTTAGGATTATGAGCACCAACAATAGGTGCAATAGTAGGGGCACCACCACCATGAGCAACAATAGAGGTACCCACAGTATATGTAGGTTTGCTACTCCTAATGCACATGGCATTCTATCTTAAGAATTGCTAGTAAAAACAACTTTATGTCAAGTATAAAACATCAAAATTAAGAAATTGCACACATTCAAGCAATTGAGTTCATAAATTTTTCATACATTGAACCGATTGATCCTTGAAAGAAGCTATTTTTGTTTGATGTTTTATTTAGAACTATCTAACATCAAACTTCTTTTTTCTTGTGTCCATATTTTAACTTGTTTTCTAATAGATGCGAGCTCAAGGTCAAGATCATCAAAAAAATAATAATCATCACCATAACGAGCTGAGGCGGAAATATACAAAAAACTAATAGTTAAGATGGATTAGAACAATAATAAACATTGATAAAAAACCATATAAAAGTTATATTACATTCCTTTCCCTACATCAATTGCTTTGTTGTGATCAACCTACAACGTAAATGTTGGTATGTTAATCAGATAAATGATGCAATAAGATAAAACTAATGGAAATCATATTTAAACAAAATACTTAGTAAATAACGTCTAAAAATTGTAAAACATAATTACCTCCTTCCTTAATTCATTTCAAATTGTAATATACTTGAAGTTTATTCACTCATAACAAAGCAATTTTCAAAGTGGTGAAACTTTCAACATAACATAACTTTTAACTTTCAATGGATGCAATGTTAAACGTTCATATTTGATATAACTTTTAATGCACATTCATGCATAAATCATCATCATTGGAAATCATTATTGAAACATTATTAAAACATATCGTCATCATTGAAACATCCTAAACATTCATCATTGAAACATATACAACTTTCTTCCCCACAAGCGCAAACCAATGGCCGAGATTCTTTGTAATGTGGTATAGGTTCAAATTATGCATCTTCAAAAGTGAAATTGATGCTGTGAACATAGGTTGAGATGGATTTGACATTCATGGACATGTTTCCACTTTGTTGTTCGATAGAACTTGATGATTGAGTCGTTCATAAGAAATTACCATCCCCAAAATGTATCATAAATAAGAAATATATTAAAAGATAATTAATAGGTAATAGCATTGTTAATCACATAATAAGTCAAACTCTTATTTCCCTCGAAAATATTTTATGGTTGCATGAGAAATAATGTGGGGTAAATTTGTGTGGTTAATTTATTTTTCATGCGAAAGGATTTGGGGTTAACTCACAGTTTTTCAATTTTTCATGAGAGGGTAACAAAATGGGAAAACACCTCCGATTTTCATCCTCTTCGATTTACCCAAAACCCGTGATCAAGCCAGACATCTACCCTACTTGAACAAACTTTGCAAGAGAACCCTGTCAATAGGCCAGGTTGGATACCCTTCTTGAGAAAACCTAACAAGAGAACCTTATGAACATGTGAGAGAACTATTTTAACAAACTGGGTTGGATGCTCTATACAAAAAACTCACTAGTCAAATCATATCAGATGCGAACCTTGATAAAACCAAATTGGATTGCATGGAAATGTTTTTTCTAAACAAAGATGATGGTGATCCATTCATATGTTTTTTTTTTTTGCACAAGGCTATATATTTTGGAAGATGCATTTTGTTTTAGACCTGGTTGTATTTCTATTTGGGTTCCATCAATTATTAAATTTACATGATATAAGAATTTGTTTATAGAACATAGATTCATTCTATTGTAGAAAAGCATTAGGGACTTAAAAATGATTCCAGAGAATATTCTTTTTTAAGATTTTAAAGGAGGTTTTTTATGAAATATTCCAGATATTGGTTGTTGTCCACCATGATGGAAGGTACATGAGGAAAAAGTTTCTTAATGGACAAAGATATAGATAATTTATTGTTTCAGGTACTTGGAAGGCTATCTTTTTCATTTTATAATCTAAAATGGCTTATGAAGACCTTTATACAAGTTTTTTGAAGTTTAATTAATGTAATTGGTGAGAATCCCTAATTTTTCATGTTATATTCTTATAAGGCTTCTTACATTTCTCTTCTAATTTCCATTGTAATTTTTTTGTTTCTAAGCATGCTATACGATTTATTTACCATATACTATATATGCATAGTAATCAATTTTACCCTTAATTATTCGATACATAAATCTGTTAGGACTTAGGAACATCAAATTTGTTTTGGATGCAACACTAAAACCCTAGTTGCAAGGAGAAAATAAATCAAAGTTTCTTACTAAATATGTAGTATTTATATTATGACTATAGATATATATATATATTTATTTTTTCAATGTTTCTTTCCAATCTATAGTTCTCATGTGTAACCTCTATAGGCAATTTGGTCATCTTGTCATGATTGCATATTTTTCTTTTTATAAATTTAATCATGTTCAATATAGATCCTAATCCATTACCACGTAAAGAAAAATAATCATTTTTGCCAAGAGTTATGGAAAAAACCTTTTGAATAGGAGGATGCTAGATGATAAAAAAACTACAAATGAGGCAATAATGATCTATACAGTGACAA
Organism: Picea glauca; assembly: GCA_000966675.3. NCBI lineage: Eukaryota > Viridiplantae > Streptophyta > Pinopsida > Pinales > Pinaceae > Picea > Picea glauca. The sequence goes on from JZKD02S0856742.1 coordinate 41,388, forward strand.
AAGTCACAACAATTATCTAGAAATTCTAAAATAATTGTTGAAGTAACAATGATGCATCTAGTGGTAATGATATTCAAGTCCAACATAATAATAGGGAAATACCTTGTCAACTCCAATGTAATTCATTTATGCAGTGTGTTAGGGGAGATGTTCTAATCTTTGATACCATTTCTCTTCTCAAAGGAGAAAATGATTTGGAAGAGATCATAATATACAAAGTTATTATGAGTCCCATACGAGAAACCTAGAGTTGACATGCTTAGATTCTTGTGGTAATGATCCAATTCTTTACACTATTTGTACAAATGACACATGGACACATAATATGGATGATTTTTTGCTTGTTCAAATGGTGTACGCAGATGAAAGTGGCAAGATTATGTTGCACCATCCTTCATTATTTGAAGAAAAATCGTCGTTATCTTCAAGTGGGTCAGATGAATATTATAAAATATATTCCATTGCAATCATCAAGCGAGGGTTTTACATGGGATATTGTTTATATGTGATTCCCTTATTGAGATATGGTTGTTTTGTCAAGATTGGTAGAAACAAATTCATTCAAATGGACATGCTTTTGGTGCATGACACAAATCAATTTTATTATACCATAAAGGAAGGCATGCATGTCCGTATTTATTATGAAAACTTCCATGATATGTCTAAAGATGATTTATTGAAAAATTGATAACCCATGGAAGTGTTGGATTGTTTAGTAGAGGTTTCCATTGGTGGAAAATTATGTTGGGGAAGAATATTTGAAATTCAGGTGGATCTTATTGGTAGATTCAACCATATTCTTGAAGGTGTGAATTTACATCCAAATGAGGTGTTCTATACAAAACAAGGTTTATTGATACCAAATGAAATCATTGGTAATGAGTATATATGTATATTTTGTTATAATAAAAGAGATGTGTTAATTTTTCCATAGACAATATCTCAATATTGTCACCCAACCATAGGCACACAACCACCCTCGAGCACCATAACCTTGATAGATAGAATAATTATAGAAGTAGTACCATACCCAACAGATAACTAAGAGATAACATATCCCTCTTTCTCCAAGAATAGCGCACCAAATAGAAAGTCCATAAACCAGAAACCAAGACCAAAATCCTAGTTGCAGTAGTTTCAATTGCACTCCTTCTCCAAACTTGCGCACCACTTGTCTTGTGTGAGATGTGAGAGCATGAATGACCAAATAAGCTCAAGTTCCCTCTATTTATCTTTGTCTCCTGTCCTGTCCAACTTCTTCTTTTAGAGGCCAATACTTAAATATTAATTCTTTTAATAATCCTACATGTCTTCTAGGGTTTCTATACATCTATTTAGGGTTTCTCTAGCTTGTGGAAAATTCTAATCTGGTTAAAGGTTATACATGGAGGTTAATACCTCCCGTAGTTACCATAATATCAACACTCCCTCCTATCTAGGGAGGTATTAAAGGAAACCGTATTGAGCACATACAAACCATTCAACCAATAGCATCATCATAGCCACACATGTTATCTCATGATCAAGTAGATGAACTCACCAGCGACATCACCACTATCAATATCATATGATAACATCAACTGCATCATCTCTCGAAGCCATACTCCATCTAAGTAATCGAGAATGATGTTGAATACGTCATTTACTCAACATAGTGATACAATGACCATTCTTCTATTTTGAACATATGTTTTAGAAGAACAATTGTCCCAACAGATGCTGAAATCCCCACAATGGGATACAAGGATCATTCTTATAATTTGGACCTACATCCTAGAAGAATGTCAGTCCTCCCAGATGATGAAAGCCAACCCATGTGATACAAGGACCATTATTCTAATATGGACATACATCCTAGAAGAATGATTGTCTTGGACCATTTTCCCTCTGGCCACTACTGTGAACTCAGGGAAAATGTTGGTCCTGTACCAATATCTCCACTCTGGTCACTATTGTGAACTCAAGGAGACAAACCATTCTTCTAATAAGGAAATACGTCCTAGAAGAATAGTTGTCCATGGTACATCAACAATATATCAACTTGGACCATTCTCCATAGGGAGAATGTATGTCCACTAGTAATCTGTCCTGCCTGGACCATTCTCCACCTGGAGAATGTATTTCCATAAGGAAACTAACTATCCATATAGCTGACGATCATCTCCAACACTGGTGGTAGTGTCCATGGCAATCAAAACAATTCCATTCAATATAACACATCTGTGTCTATACATAGTAGTATACAACTACTATCCAGTGGTACACAACCATTCTTAGTAGCACACTGCTACTAACTAGTGAATCATAGTCACTACCAATGAATCACATCCACCACATTAGCATACATCTAATGTCCAGAGACAGACAGTATCCACAACAATTATATCATCTGATATCGACCTACATAACAATAACATGATACAAACTGAGTTATCTGGGCCATTCTTCCACTCACATCTGTGAGATCTCGAAGAGTATCTGTTGTCGAAAAGTTAAACATCAGCCATGGGTTATCTGGACTATTCTTCTCAAGAATAGAAGAATAACTACCCCTGATTTCTGAACCTGGACCATTAACCTAACTGGGCCATTCTTCCGATAGTAATCACAGTGCAACATGGAGAGAATGAGTCTGCACTAGGGAATGACTGTCCCTGATTGCTGAACCTGGACCATTCACCTAACTGGGCCATTCTTCCGGCACTAATCATAGTGAAACTTGGAGAGAATGAGTCTGCCCTAGGGAATGACTGTTCAGACCATTTCCTATGGAAATGACTGTCCTGCACCAACCTCCTATAACATACCATTCTTCAAAATTTCTCACAACTGTGAACTTCAAAAGAATGACTGCTCAGAGAGGAAGACCATTATGCTTGACCACTACTTAGAGTGACATCCGAGAAGAATGACTTTCCTATACCATTCCCCCACACTTTCCACAAGGGGAATCACTGTCTATGGTACATCAACAATCTATCCGACCATTTTCATTACGAAAATGACTGTCCAATCTAAACCATTTTCCGAACTGGAAAATGACTGTCCGTCAGAAATCTCAAACAAGTTTCTGAACTGGAAAATAACTGCTCATCCTAGACCATTTTTCAAACTGAAAAATGATTGTCCATAAATCAATAACATATCAGTGCTCCCTCCCAACCTGGGGGTAATCACTTCCCTTTCCAATAAGGAAGTCATCTCCACGCGTCCAAATTGTCCCTTAATTACACAAAATTTTCATCCCGGATAGAGGTTTAACCAAAATATATGCTATTTTCTCATCAATGGAGATATACTGGAGAACCACTTTTCCCCTATGGAATTTATCACAAAGAAAATAGTACTTGATCTCAATGTGCTTCGACCTGTCACATAACACTAGTTTCTCTGAGAACTTCACACAACTCTGGTTATCACAATATATCACGGTTGAATCCAACACCTGATCAAGCAGTCCAGAAACCATCTTATAGAGCCACACTGCTTCCGTAAAAGCATCACAAGCTGCAATATACTCTGCTTCTGCAGTGCTGAGTGCATCAAATTTTTTTTTCTTGCTAGCATGTGATACCGTGGAAAAGATGAAATTGAAACATATCTAAGAAGCACTTCTTCTGTCATTTTCACTCCCTGTCTAATATGAATCAATAAATCCATGCAATTGTATATCATAACTCAAACATCCCACAAGTATATTTCAAGGCATGCTTTACAGTTATTCAATTATCATGGCTAAGTTCCACTTGGAACTATTTTCACAACAAAGCAAATATCCGACTGAGTATTCTCCAAATACATCAACGAACCTTTCAATTACCGATTCAAGGTTGGGTCTACTGGATCATGGTTTCTCATATTCTTCAGATTTGTCATCATGGGATTTTTCCATAGATTTTGCAATCCATCATCCCATACTTCTGAAGAATCATTTCGATACACTTCCTTTGTCATAGGAAGTTTTCACCACGCTTCTGCTATACATGAGAGGCTTCATGCCTGGATGAGAAATATGCATGCTCTTCTTTTGGAATTTTGTAATCAGATTCCTCCATCTAAGAGAGTCCATGCTTCCGTTTGCATCCTTCTTGATTTTTGCAAAGTGTCACAAGTTTATTCTAGTTTCCTTTTGATTACTGACTTCTTTCTGAGTCTGACTCCCTCTAAGTATATTAAAGTTTGTTTCTATTTGTTCTGATTGTTTCCCATCTGGTAGTTTTTTCAAGCATTGTATCATCCTTACTGTAACACATCCAATCCCTAAATACCCTTTCTAGGGATGGGGCATCAAATTTTCATTTTCCCTGGTTCATTTTCGGTCCCCTACTTAAGAAAAATCCTCTCATTCTACTCCCCTAAAGTTTACATCTCTCACTAAGTGATTAAACCATCTAGCGGGGTCCTCCTCGTGACCTTGGGATGAAAACTGGGAGCTAAGATCCTGCATTAGCAATGGTTTCGACACTTCGGAATTTCCCGTACTTTGGGAGTTCCAAAAGTGTTGTCAAATTCTCAGATCGCCGAACAACGGAGGAGATTGACGGTCCACGTCCTTTGCTAAGATCCTATAGTTAAGGAGGGGGCTTCGATGATCTACGCGTAACACACCTTTTTCCAAATCCTCGAAGTCCCGAAATACACCACGTGTCCCTAGCCCTTCAGCGTTCGACCGTCGGAAAGAGACAGTCTTCGTATTACATTTTCAGCGTTTTGGCGATCGACTATCATCACTGGACTTTCGGCCTTTGACGATCAACGATTATTGTTGAAAAATTCTTTATCATACTACGTTCGAATCTCCCGAACCCCCGAAACTGCCCAGAATTTTGAAGTCTTGGACACGTCACCAACCCTATTTTCCAGGCGGGAACGATTCAACAATTGACATGCGGCGAGGGTCAAGAGGTGAAACGTGTCCTCATTATGGGGTGAGACATTTCCTGCTCTAATAGGCACAAGGGATGGGTGAATCGGCCAAATCTGGGTGACACTTGGAACCTTGGTTACGGGTCCATGTCACCCGAGATGACATCAGTGGGCCACGTCTCCCCCATCATATGGTTAAGATTTATCCACGTGGATTCGTAGATCCACGGTCCTCTTTACTTCGCGGCTCCGGAGTTCAGGGATTACCGTCTCTTCTCTACATAATTTCTCCCGAAGAGCCAAGTCCCCAAACTCTCGGATCTGCTGCCACGTGTCCTCTTCGACCAATGGTCGAGATCCACTTTGACACTCGTGACTTCAAAATTTTTCACCCTTTGAAAGGTCTTGGCTTGGTTTCTTCAGAGTACAAAGTATCCATACTACAGGATCTCTTGCCATGTACCCCTCATCCAACGGTCCTAGTTCAACGGTAAACACTTGGCAGGGAATGAGTAGGGGCCACGTGTTTCTCCATGATGTGTTCTTGGTAAGTCGGGTAGTTGAGGGTGGGTCCCTTAGATCGATGGCTCGGAAGGATCCGAGCATCGACAATCCACGTTACTTCGACAGTTCGACATTCGAGAGTTCGATGTGTGTGGCTCCTGACTTTCCCTCCGAACTAGGCTGGATCTGTTGCCATGTGTACCTAACATCTACGACCAAGATTTACTCCGTCTTGCAGAACTTCAGGGGAATCTTGCGTGTTTCTAAATCTTCGAATACCCGAACTCCCGAATAATCGTTGATTTGTGGACATGTGTCCCTCCAGTTTCAATGGTATATATTAACTCCACGATTCCGACATTCAGGAGTTTCGACACTAGACCATTCCAAATCTCTCAAAGTAAGACTTCACCGAAGATCTTAACGCTTCCTTTCCTACATCAAATATAACGGCTGAGAGAGATCCATACGGGATCCCTAGATCGACGGTCCTCATCGATCCACAACTTTGGCCTTTGAATGTTTTGAGGATCATGGGGTCACCAGTCCCGAAGTTGAAATAACGATCTCCTTTCAAACTAGCGCAGGGTTCCTAGGCCCTCATCACATGGGTCTCTTAGAAAATATTAGGGGCTAAGTGCAATATCCTTTCTGTAGTAAAGGGGTTAAGGGAATGGGCACGAGCCCTTGGTTGGATGGGTGAATGGTCTAAAGGGAAAACACCCTTCTCCCACAGAATTTGAACTGTGATATTCCCACTAAGGTAAAATTTAAGGGATTGGCAAGGCTTAGACATTTCAGTCGATCCTACCCTGACCCTCCTGCGAATTCCCATACCCCGAATCTCTAGCAACTAGTCTGAGAAAATTCAAAGATTATGGAAACATAACAACTTGCATAAGTAAAATAGTCTATCTATTATTTGTTCAAAATGATGAAAGACTTAATCACAAACACATACATTTCATCATCGCATCCAACATATTACAAAGAGTATGAAAATGTTTATCAGAACTAAGAAACGTGAAGAAACCACTGAAAGGGGTGCCCATTTCTTCCCAACCATAGGCACAGTCACTCATGACAGATTTACCACTGGCCACCCACGAGCTAGACCATGATGCTCTGAGAGAGATTCTTTCTCTGTGCTCCACAACAGTTAGGGATGAAGGTTACTCTCCTCCTCCCACATGATCTGGGTCTCTGGTTTTCTCTACCTTAAGAAAGGAGGTCTGCATGAGTACTTTATCAGTCACTCATCAGCCTCATTTATCATCTTGTAGAAAAACCCTGTCTGTGGCTTCTTCCATCCAAAAAGAGCTTACTGCTCAGATTTTCCTCTCCACTTTCGAGTCGAAGTATCCTCATTTCTCTTCTCGGGAGAGTGTTTTCTTTAATCTATTGTATTGCAGATCAGTCTTTGTCCCCCGAATTACCTCCTTTCTTGCCTTCCTCAGCAAGGTTGTGTGGGTCTGAATCCCCATTTGTGGTCAGGCCTAGAAGCCTTACAGATGGGTACCATGCCCCATCTCCTCATTAATTCTTGAGGAGGGCCTTCCAACTAATAACTTGACTGGTAATTCATTTATGGGTCTGAGGACTGTTGAGAAATTACACCCAGTAGGTATTGGTCTAGTGAGGGTCATCTCAACCATTCTTGGTTTATCCTCACCATCTCTCTCATAGCATCCATGGTCTATCTTGGAAAAATTTCCCCCTTTCAGCAGTTGTGCAACACATATTCAAATTCTAATAATAACATAAATTCATACATTGACCCTATTATACAAGGGTTCATCAAATCAAACATTCATACATATTTAGTCCGCCATAGTCTCTTGGCCAGTTATAGTTATATTTAAAAACTGGGGGAAATATGGGTATTGCAATCCCCTCCCCCTTAAAGGAACATCGTCCTTAATTTTCTATCTATTGATGTGCTCTGTATGTACATAAGTAAACAAAAATGGATATGCATGTATCATGGCATCCTCCATTTCCCATGTGGCCTCATCTAGGCCAAAGTGTTGCCACTGCACATTGACCTGTGCAATGGTTATGTTCCTAAGTGATGTTTCCTTCTTGTCTATTATGCATTGAGGTTCTGAAAGGAATTATCCCTCGAGTTCCACCTGAATCACAGACCAATCAATAATATGATTATAATCATGTACATACTTCTTTAATAAAGAAACACATAAAACATTACGTGCCTTCACTCTAGGAGGGAGTGCTAGCCGATAGGCTACTGGTTCCACTCTATCCAAAACTTTAAAGGGTCCACAATACAAGGGTGTTGTCTTGGCACAAGCTCCCATACTCAAGGATTTTCTCCTGAGTCTAACTCGTAGATACACATGATCCCCTGCTTTGAACTCTCTAGGAGTCCTTTTTAGGTCTGCATAACGTTTTTGTCTATCTTGGGCTATCTTTAGATTTTTCCTGATTTGAATCACTTGTTGTTCCATTTACTTTAGCATATTTAGCCCGATTGTAACTTTGTCTATTGTTTTGTTCCAACTGATTGGAATGTTGCATTGTTTCCCATAGAGGGATTCAAAAGGGCTCATTTTTAATGACTCTTGATAGCCATTGTTGTAAGAAAATTATACCAGTTGTAGGTAGTCCTCCCACTTCTTGGGTTGATGCATTACATGCATCATTAGCATGTATTCTAGTACTTGGATTACCCTCTCTGCCTGCCCATGATTTGGAGGGTGATAGGATGTACTAAAGAGTAATTTTGTTTCAAAACCAACAAACAAATATTTCCAAAAGTTTGAAGTAAACTTTGTATCTCTGTCAAATACAATTTCAAATACAATTTCCTTAGGCATTCCATGCAGTTTGAATATATCTTTCATGAATATGCTGACAATATATATTGCCTTGCAAGTTGACTTGACAGGTATAAAGTGAGCAATTTTTCTCGGTTTGTCCAAAACTACCATGATGACATCGTTCTGTTTGGTTGATCTTGGTAATCCTGTGATGAAATCCATGGAGATGGTTTCCCATTTCCATTCAGGAATTGGTAGGGGCTACAACAGTCCTGCTGGGTGCCAATGCTCTGCCTTGAATTGCTGACATTCTAGACACTTAACTAAGTAATCAACTATGTCCTTTTTTAGTCTGGGCCAATAGAATAGTTTCCTAGTGGCTATGATCATTTTCTGATAACCAGGATGACCAATATATGGTCTCTTGTGTAGTTCATCCATTATGAACCTATTCAAGTTGTTACAACTTGGAATATACAATCTTCCCTTGTAGGTCAGCAGACCTTCATTAAGCATATAATAACCTTCATACTTCATCCCCGTGGGCTCTTGCTTTAGGTATGATGTCACGGTCTTGAAAAATGCATCTGTTTCTTATGTAGTTTTGACCCTCTCTTTAATGTCTGATTCACTGGTGCTTACAACTTCCAAGTGAACTACTTTCATACTTCTACTAAGGGCATCAACCACCATGTTCTCCTTTCCTTTGATATGTTTGATTTCAAAATCAAACTCACTAAGGAGAGCCATCCACCTATCTTGTCTCACATTGAGTTTTGGTTGGTCAAATAAATACCTCAACCCACTATGGTCTGTCATAAGTACAAATCTTCTACCCAAGAGGTAATGCCTCCACATTTTTAAAGCATGCACCATGGCAACCAATTCCATATCACGGGTCACATAATTTGCTTCATTCTCATTCAATTTCCTAGATTTATAGTAAATCACATGGCCTTCTTGCATAAGGACTCGTCTGATCCCTTCCTTGGAGGCATATGTACACACAAGGAAATATTTGTTTGGGTATTCAATATTCAACACATGCACATTGCTTAGAAGGTATTTCAGCTCTTGAAATCTTTCTTCACATTCTGAGGTCCAAATGAATTTAACCCCCTTTTTATGAAGGGAGGTAATTGGGCAACCAATCTTGGAGAATCCTTTTATGAATCTCCTATAGTATCCTACTGGGCCCATAGATGATCTGATATCAGATACATCCTTTGGGGTAGGCCAATCCATGATGGATTTAATATTTTCAGGGTCACCTTCCACTCCTTCCTCATAAATAACATGGCCTAGGTAATGGACTTGTTTCTGGAAAAAGTCACACTTACTGAGTTTAGCATAGAGATGATGTTCTCTTAGTACCTGGAGTACTAGATTGAGATGTTCTTCATGCTCTTCTCTATTCTTAGAATAGATTAGGATATCATCAATGAAAACCAACACAAACCCATCCAATAACTTTATGAATACGTTATTCAGTAAGAACATAAAGGTGGCTGGTGCATTGGTAAGCCCAAATGGCACCACCAAAAATTCATAGTGACCATATATTGTCCTAAAGGATGTCTTGTGGATATATTCATATTTAATTAAGAATTGATGGTATCCAAACCTCAAGTCAATCTTGGAGAATATGGTAGCACCTCTTAATTGGTCAAACAAGTCATCGATCCTTGGCAAGGGATACTGATGGTAATCTTATTGAGTTGTCTATAATATATGCATAGTCTGAGTGTGCCATCTTTATTTTTCACAAAAAAAGGTTGGTGCTCCCCATGGAGACACACTAGACTGTATGTAGCTTTTGTCCCACATCTCCTTCAACTGGAGTTTGAGCTCAATTGTTATATTCTTTGCATGTGTCTGTGGGGGTGCGTCAGATTCGACAAATGCATTTGATGATCCCTCTAGTAGTGGTGTCTATGTCGTGTGCGCTGGGCGCTTCCTAGGGGGGTCCCAGGGGGGCCAGGTATGCCCGCCCTGGTTACGTGCAACGTTCGTATTCAGGCGGTAGCCCAGAGCCGACGGGGTTCGGGGCAATGCCCCACAATGGTGTTTTGGGCATTTTTGCTATTTTAGCGGATTTTTCTATTTTTAGCGGTTTTCTAAATTAATCTCGGATTAAGGGATTAGGGTTTTGGTATCTAAAGAATACCTAAAAACATTGTATATATATATTGTATGGTGAATGGTGAAGTTAATACAGTGAAGCGTTGAAAGGTTTTCTCCCGGTTAATGGTTTTCGATATAAATCTCTGTGTACTATGTGTATGAGCGATTGATTAATTTATGTTTTGCTTAAGAATCTATATGCATTGCTTTACTTCACAGGTTTAAAACTTACATTGTGGATATATTCATCTTTAATTCAGACCTGATGGTATCCAAACCTCAAGTCAATCTTGGAGAAGATGGTAACACCTCTTAATTGGTCAAACAAGTCATTGATCCTTGGCAAGGGATACTTATTCTTGGTGGTCATCTTATTGAGTTGTCTATAATATATGCACAGTCTGAGTGTTCCATCTTTATTTTTCACAAACAAGGTTGGTGCTCCCCATGGAGACACACTAGGCCGTATGTAGCCTTTGTCCCACATCTCCTTCAACTGGTGTTTGAGCTCAACCAACTATGGCGTACTCATTCTATAGGGTGTTCCATATGTTGGCACTGCTCCTTGTACAAGTTCTATTGAAAAGTCAATATCCATTCTTGGAGGTAGACCTGGTACCTCTTTTAGGAATACATATTTATATTGTCTTAATATGGGATGGTCCTCTAGGATGGGTTTGTCATTCTCAACCGAGTTCAGTACTTGTATTGCATACAAGGGACATCCCTTTCTGCAATACTTCTTCACTTGGAGGGATGATATTTGTCTCATTGAGACATGCTTTTGAATCCCTTGTAGGGTTACCCTTCTTCCTTCTTCATTTTCACACTCCAAACTTTTACTGTAACAATCTGACTTGGTTTTGTGGGAAGCCAACCAGTCAATGCCAATCAACAAGTCATAATATCCTAGAGGAAGTATGTTTAGGTTTGCTTGGGTGGGAAACCCACTCATGAAAAATTGGCATGCTGGTATGACCTCTGCTACTTTTATTTTGGTTCTAGTGGCTATCTATACCAGCCATGATTTAACATGTTTAACTTGTTGCAATTTACATTTCTCAACAGTTTGAGGGGAATCATAACTCAAATTAGAACCAGGGTCAATTAAAATGGAAACAAGATGGTTGGAAATCATACCTTCCATCTCAAGTACTGAAGCTTGGTGGTCAAATTGACTATTATCCAAGGTTGCATAATTTTTGGGCAGGATCCTAGCCACATCATTGACTGTGGTAGCCTCTTGGACATTGTAGACCCTCCTAGGGTTATATTTCCTATGCGGACAGTCCCTCAACAAATGTTCCTCTTCACAACCCCAACATTTCAAGGTTTCTCTCTTCGTGTTATCAATCTTACTTGCAACTGGTTTGAATAGTTTATTTCCACTATGGGATGGAAAATTTTGCTGATACACACTTCTGGCAGGAAGGCTCATCCTAGAGCTCTTTCCAGGGTTCTTAAATTTTGAGGGTTTAAACCCATTCTTCTTGAATTCCAAATTGTTTTTCTTCTTCCAGTCTTGATGGGGTTCTGTCTTACTCTTGAATTGCTCATAGCAATATCTTGCTTTTCGAATGGTATCTTCTAAGGTCTTTGGCTCATCAAACTCAATTTTGTCCCAATATCACTGAGGTAAGCCACTAATAAATCATTACATATTTACCTTTTCATAATTTATGTGGGGAACATACCTCATCAACTCGAGAAATTTGTGGATATACTCATCTGTGGTGAGTTGTCCCATATTGATTTCATAGAACTCCTTGGTCTTCCCATCAAAGTAATTTTCTGACAAGTACTTCTTCTTGAAGTATTTCTCAAATTGTTTCCATGACAAGTCCTTCTCATGGACTCCTTTCACATTCCTAAGGTCCTCCCACCAAATAGAATCTTTCCCATTCAGGTTGAAAATGGTTATTCGATCCTTTAAGTTTTTAGAGTAGTCATGGAATCTGAAGTACTTCTTCAAGACGAGTAGCAAAACTTTTGCTTATTCTCCTTTCTTAATCTCTCCATCGAAGGTGGGTGGTTTGGATTTATTGAATTCTTCATGGTCACGAATCTTGGAATGTTTCCTCTTCTTTCCTCTTGTTTGAGAATGGGAACTAGTTTTACCACTAGAATATTCCTTGGAGTTGTTAGTTTCCTCACCAGAGGAATCTTCCATTGAATGTCTCTTGGATCCATGTGTGGCCACTTTCAGGACCATGCTTCTGTATCTCAAGTGGACTTGTACTTTTCTTAGTATGATTCTTGTCCACATGACTGGAAGCTGAACCATGTTGCAGTTGCCTTTGTACATCTGATAGACTTTGCAATAGGACTGCATTAATTTTTGTCTTCTTTTCCTGCTCCTTGATCAACCTTTCATTGTCAACCTTATAACTCTATAATTATTCCATGAGGATTCTTATAGTTTCATCCAAATTTGGAGGGGTTTCCGCCACCCTCCTTTCATCAGATTCTTCCTCTCTGTTGTGGGATCTCTCCCCCAACTCCTAATGTGTCACCATCCTTTATGTTGTAGTTCTCCTATTGTTCATAGACTGCTTGAGTGCTGATAAAACATTTTCTGTTAGTTACTAATTTACCAATTCATGAAAAAAACATATCATTGCAAGGTGAAGTCAATTATTTATTCGGAAACATTAGCAACCTGTAGTACAGACTTTGAAAACATCTATCAATAGTAGAAGGTTTCGTTCCTCTCTTTAGCAGAGGTTCAAACAGGTTCTTATAGAGGAGGATAAGGTAGGGAGTTACCCAATAAGTTCTCTAATAATATTTTTATGCGACTCGTGCATGAGACCAAGCAGGCCAATTACTTTTTCTATGCTCTGATACCAATTTGTAACACATCCAACCCCTAAATACCATTTCTAGGGATGGGGCATCACATTTTCATTTTTGTTGGTTCATTTCTGATCCCCTACTTAAGAAAAACCCTCTCATTCTGCTCCCCCGAAGTTTTCATCTCTCACTAAGCGATTAACCCAGCTCGCAGGGTTCTCCTCATGACCTCAGGCTAAAAACTAGGACCTAAGAGCTTGCGTTAGCAAATGTTCTGACACTTCATAATTTCCCAGACTTCGGGGGTTCCAATAGTGTTGTCAAATTCTCAGATTGCCGAACAACAAAGGATATCAACGGTCCATGTCCTCCACCCAAATCCTACATTTGAGGAGGGGGATTCAATGATCTACGCATAACACACCTTTTTCAAAATCCCCGAAGTCCTGAAATATCGCCACATGTCCCTAGCCCTTCGACGTTTGGTCATCAGCAAGCGATGGTCTTTGTATTATATTTTCGACGTTTTGGAGATTGACTATCATCAATGGAATTTCAACCTTAGACAATTGGATATTCTTGTTGAAACATTCTTTATCATACTACATTCGAATCTCCCGAATGCTAAGAGAGATCCATATGGGATCCCTAGATCGACAATCCTCGTCGATCCGCGACTTCGACATTCATATGTTTTTGAGAATTGTGGGGTCACTAGTCCCAAAGTCTCGAAGTTGAAATAGCTAGCTCCTTTTGGACTAGTGTAGGGTTCCTATGCCTTGATCACATGGGTCTCTTGGAAAATATTAGGGGCTAAGCAAAATATTATTTTTGCAACAAAGGGGTTAAGGGCATGGGCACGAGCCCTCGATCATATGGGTGAATGGTCTAAAGGGTAAACACTCTTCTTCCACAAAATTCAAACTATGATATTCCCGCTAAGGTAAACTTTAAGGGATTGATAGGTCTTAGACATTTGAGTTGATCCTACTCTGACCCTCTTAGGAATTCCCATCCCCTGAATCTCTAGCAGCTAGTCTAAGAAAATTGAAAGATCATGGAAACATGACACCTTGCACAAGTAAAAGCGCCTATCTAATATTTGTTCAAAATGTTGAAAGATTTAATCACAAACACAGACATTTCATCATCACATCCAACATATTATAAAGAGTATGAAAATACTTATCCGAACTAAGAAATGTGAAGAAACTACTGAAAGGGGTGCTCGTTTCCTCCCAACCATAGGCATAGTCACTCCTGACGGATTTACCACTGGCCAACCCCGAGCTAGACCATGATGCTATGAGAGAGATTCTTTTGCTGTGCTCCACAATAGTTAGGGACGAAGGTTACTCTCCTCCTCCCATAAGAACTGGGTGTCTAGTTTTATCTGCCTCAAGCAAGGAGGTTTTCACGAGTACTTCCTCAGTCACTCGTCAACTTTGTTTATCAGCTTGTAGCCAAACCCTGTCCGCAGCTTCTTCCAACCAAAATGAGCTTACTGCTCAAATTTTCCTCTCCACTTCCGAGTCAAAGTATCCTCACTATTCTTCTCGGGAGAGTGTTTTCTCTACTCTGTCGTCTTGCAGATCGGTCTCTATCCCCCGAATTACCTCCTTTATTTCCTTCCTCAACAAGGTTGTGTGGGTCCGAATCCCCATTCATGGTCAGGACTGGAAGCCTTACAGATGGGTACCTTGCCCCATCTCCTCATTAACTCTTGAGGATGGCCTTCCAACTACCAGCCTGACTAGTAATTCATTTCTGGGTCAAAGGACCATTGAGAAATTACACCCAGTAGGTACTGGTATGGTGTGGGTCATCTCAACCATTCTTGGTTTCCCCTCACCATATCTCTCATAGCATCCATGATCTATATTGACAAACGTCCCCCCTTTCAGCAGTTGTTCAACACATATTCAAATTCTAATAATAACATAAATTCATACATTGACCCTTTTATACAAGGGTTCATCAAATCAAACATTCTTACATATTTATTCCGCAATAGTCTCTTGGCCAGTTATAGTTATATTTACAAACTAGGGGAAATAGGGATATTAAACTTATAAACTTCTTCTATGACGACTTCTGCAAAGATTGTTCATCAAACATATTTCACAAGGGTACCTGCTCAGAACAAGAACAACAAGAGAAAACAAGAAATATCTCTCTAGAAGAAATGTTAGTTCATCTTGCAAACAATTATAATAGGCATCTATATCAATGGTATTCATATGCAATCAAATATTCATTGCACCTAGAAATAATAGAACCTTTCAAAGACTATTTTTGTAATGCATCAACTATCACCCTCGATATATACAAATTTGAAGCTTAACCATTTAATCAAACCTGGAACTTGAAGCCTCACTTTCTATGGAGGGTGCACTTGTTCTTCTGAATGCAATGAATCCAAGTTTACAGTTTGGACAAGGTCTTTAGTACTTTCCCTTCAAACACACTCATGTTTTTCTAGATGATATAACTTGGATAACATATACAAGTGCATACCTTTGAAGTCTTGTAGCATTGTCGAGCTTGTCTTCCAATCTAAAACTAGATACCATCTTGACAAGAAGAGATTAGAAACTGAATCGGAAGATTCAATGATTAGAAAAAGATAGAAACTCTAGAATTTCAACTTTGACCACAAAAATCAATTTAACCAGAAGTCAACCTTTGAATTTGACTTTGACCAATCAACCTTGACTTTGACTTTGACCAAAAAATCAAACATGATGTTTTTGCTAGCCAAGGGTACCAAGAGGTGAGCTAGAATAGGGCACACTAGGATGTCAAGGAATTAGGTAAAATGCTTCACCAGAAATTCCCGAACACAAGGTTTAGGGTTTGTTGTAGCTGCATAATTAGAAAACCTAGTTGCAACGGTAACTGGTGCCACAATGAGCTTAACAAATAACTTCCCAATCTATCTTCTAGTGGTTAGACTGTCTGAATATAGTGTGGGACCATAACCTGTTAGAATAAAACATGTGTGCTCTTTTTCCAAAGACAATATCTCAATATTGTCACCCAACCATAGGCATGCAGCCACCCCCGAGCACCATAACCTTAACATATAGAATAATTCCAGAAGCAGTACTAGACCCAACATATAACCAAGATATAGGATATCTCTCTTTCTCTAAGAATAGCACACCAAACAGAAAGTCCATAAACCATAAACCATAAACCAAGACCAAAATCCCAGTTGCAGTCACTGCAACTGCACTGCTTCTCCAAACTTGCGCATCACTTGTCTTGTGTGAGTTGTGAGAGTGTGAATGGACAAATAAGCTCAATTTCCCTCTATTTGTAGTGTTTTTTGTCTCCTATCCATACCGAATTCTTTTATTAGAGGAAAATACTTAAATATTAATTCTTTTAATGAGTCGACATGTCTTCTAGGGTTTCTATACATCTGTTTAGGGTTTCTCTAGCTTCTAGAACATTCCAATATGGTCATAGGTTATACATGGAGGTTAATACCTCCCAAGACTACCATAATATCAACATATTTAACATATATATTTTATTTCATATAAACAAATTTCTTTATAGTATCTAATGTTAGCTTCATTTTTGTTGTAGGCATTGTTGATGTTTTCTTCATTGCGAGCTCTATTAAAAGGTGGGGCATGAGCACCCTATAGAGATATATTTTTTTTTCCTTTTCCATTTTATAGATAAGAATGGTGATAAGCACACCACTTTCCAACTTCTTGCAACAAAAAATCACGATGAAGTTGTGATTGCTAGATTACCTGCCTCTACAAAATATGGAACAAATAATGCATTACCATCATATCTCAAAGTATTTCAGCCACATTGAGTGCATCATCACAATATTGATATTTTTTCCTACTAAGTTTTCAATCACATAATGTCTCAAAACATGATAGGTAGTGAGTCTTATGTGGAAATTCCTTGTTCAGATACAAGTTTCTTGGTAAATGGAGACTGGGACCAACATTTAGATTTCATTTATAATATATTACAACCTCATGTGTAGGTGCACTTTTCATGGGATTCACACCAATGAGATCCCATCCATTACTTTTAAGGATTAGGAATGAGCACTAGTGCACCCTATTTGGAGTTGTAAACATTATACCTTTCATTAATAAATTCCCAAAAGGAAAATTTTCTGCACAATTATTGGTCCCTTTCCCCAAATTGGACTTGAGCTTTGTAAATACTATCTCAGTGAAAAAATAATTCCATCCAATCCCATAAATATGATATTGAACTTGGTACACCCCATTAGAAAACACGCAATATGTATTTTTGTCCACATAAATCTCATCTATTTATTTTTTCCCACAATATTTATTTTTGGGCTTGGCATTTTGTCTTTGTGATTTTGTTTGTAGAATTGAAATGTGAATTAAACTTGTGCAAAGACCTTGAGTGAATGAATGGATATATTTTCAAATACCAAGGAGTTCTAGAAAATATAGATAGACCCACAAGACCAAAAAGGGACAACTCTAAACTCCTTAAGTTCCCTTATGCGAAACCAAGAGTGGAGACATTCCTCAACATCATTTCCTAGCCAATGGTTGTTTATACTTATTTGTTCATTGTAGTTGTATTCCCTTTTCCTAATATAGCTCATGAAAAACAGTTTCATTGAGCATATACTTTCTCACATCCATTATGTTAAACAAATATTCTAAATTTACTCCCATGGTTTATAAACTCCATTAATTTCTAAAAAATCCAATGTTGATACAAAATGATAGTATTTCTAGCAAGCATACAATCTCATATGAAACACACTCCAAGATATCATAATTGCATGTGAGTGAGTGAAGAAATTTTATTTTTGTATTCTCTTACTTTTTACATCACACTACATTTCCATATTTCTCAAAACTCTCCCCTTCTAAAAGACAAAGGTTTGCCAAAATGGTACTTTAAAATATTTTTCTTGTTTTTAAAACCTTAGAAAAATGCACATAATTGTCACTAAATTGCACGCCCTTCCATGCATAAGCAATCAAATCAATAATGCAACTTCATGAATGTTTTTCATGACCTTCCAGACCTTCCCACAGTGTTATACATTCAATTTGAACCTTTGCAATTTCCTATTATGAAATACATCAAAACTCGCTTCTTGGAGAAAGTTTGCAAGTCGAGTTGATATGGTCTGGAAAAATGCACGCCAAATACATAATATGAATGATTTTTAAAACAAAAAGGTACTAGGCTGGAATGTTTCACATGGATAACAATAACACATATACACTTTTCTCTATAAATTATCCAATTTCCCAAATTGGATCTACAAAAGAGCCCACTTGGCTAATTTTGATATTTTCAAGCAATTTTGGAAAATGCATGCCAAGACAATTCCTATTTAGTTGTTTTCACCAGTTTATATAAACTTTGGATAGATGCATTCCAAGGCCTAGATATGCACTCCCTTGATGATTTGACACTTGGAAATGATGCCTCAACATATGCCATACCTTTCTATCAGTTTGGACCATAACTCTTGGTGTATGATAAAGTGCCTAATTCTACATGAATGATGAGGCATGAGCCAAATTACAACCCTTGGTAGTCCTAGTGTTTATAAAAAATGATAAAGAATGTATAATTTGCATTATGTTCTAAAAAATTCCAAGTCTATTGTTAAAACATGCTACACAATTACACGAGTAGGATTAAATAAATGCACACCAAGGTTATTACACATGTCCTTTTGAAAACCTGATACTTGATGTTTGTAATTTTTTGTGTTGTTGACAAAACCCATATATCGCAATTCCCAAATTCAGTGCATTTTGCTGGCATATAATATGCTAAATCAACAACTTCTATTTTTCACTGAAATTGATGAAAGTTTTCTTGCTTCACTAAAATACACGATCAAGGTTTATTTCTTGGCCAATTTTTTTAATTCAAATTCAAGAATGTGTTTTACATTTCTATATTTTAAATTTGAGTCCTAAAAATTGTTATTGTACAAAAATACTCAATCATGCCCTCTTTTTACACAATATGCAAAGTTCGTGAATCCTAAAAAAAATGCATGCCAAATATTTCACATGCATGATATAAAGAAAATATCGTTTTTGTTCTATAATTTTCTATGCTGGGCACATAGACCATGTTTTACATTTCCTCAATTCATCTCTAAATTCACACAATTTGCCTTTAAAACGTTTCTCTGACATTGTTTTACACATTGAAAGAAAATGCTCACAATCATCACTTAAATACTCANGGCTATCTATACCAGCCATGATTTAACATGTTTAACTTGTTGCAATTTACATTTCTCAACAGTTTGAGGGGAATCATAACTCAAATTAGAACCAGGGTCAATTAAAATGGAAACAGGATGGTTGGAAATCATACCTTCCATCTCAAGCACTGAAGCTTGGTGGTCAAATTGTCTATTATCCAAGGCTGCATAATTTTTGGGCAGGA
The DNA here is from genome assembly GCA_000966675.3 of Picea glauca. Lineage (NCBI taxonomy): Eukaryota > Viridiplantae > Streptophyta > Pinopsida > Pinales > Pinaceae > Picea > Picea glauca. The sequence continues at coordinate 60,905 of JZKD02S0856742.1, forward strand.
TCCTAGCCACATAATTGAATGTGGTAGCCTCTTGGATGTTGTAGACCCTCCTAGGGTTATATTTTCTATGTGGACAGTCCCTCAACAGATGTTCCTCTTCACAACCCCAACATTTCAAGGTTTCTCTCTTTGTGTTATCAGTCTTACTTGCAACTGCTTTGAATAGTTTATTTCCACTATGGGATGGAAAATTTTGCTGATACACACTTTTGGCAGGAAGGCTCATCCTAGAGCTCTTACCAGGGTTCTTAAATTTCGAGGGTTTAAACCTATTCTTCTTGAATCCAAAATTGTTTTTCTTCTTCCAGTCTTGATGGGGTTCTGTCTTACTCTTGAATTGCTCATAGCAATACCTTGCTTTTCGAATGGTATTTTCTAAGGTCTTTGGCTCATCAAACTCAATTTTGTCCCAGTATGACTGAGGTAAGACACTAATAAATCATTACATATTTACCTTTTCATCTTTTATGTGGGGAACATACCTCATCCACTCGAGAAATTTGTGGATATACTCATCTATGATGAGTTGTCCCATATTGAGTTCATAGAACTCCTTGGTCTTCCCATCAAAGTAATTTTTTGACATGTACTTCTTCTTGAAGCATTTCTCAAATTGTTTCCATGACAAGTCCTTCTCATGGACTCCTTTCACATTCCTAAGGTCCTCCCACCAAATAGAATCTTTCCTATTCAGGTTGAAAATGGTTATTCGAGCCTTTAAGTTTTTAGAGTAGTCATGGAATCTGAAGTACTTCTTCAAGACGAGTAGCCAAACTTCTGCTTCTTCTCCTTTCTTAATCTCTCCATCGAAGGTGGGTGGTTTGGATTTCTTGAATTCTTCATGGTCATGAATCTTGGAATGTTTCCTCTTCTTTCCTCTTGTCTGAGAATGTGAACTAGTTTTACCACTAGAATATTCCTTGGAGTTGTTAGTTTCCTCACCAGAGGAATCTTCTTTTGAATTTCTCTTGGATCCATGTTGGGCCTTCTTTGAGGTGCTCCTCCTAGTGTGGCCACTTTCATGACCATGCTTATGTATCTCAAGTGGACTTGTACTTTTCTTAGTATGATTCATGTCCACATGACTGGAAGCTGGACCATGTTGCAGTTTCCTTTGTATATCTGATAGACTTTGCAGTAGGACTGCATTAATTTTTGTCTGCTTTTTCTTCTCCTTGATCAACCTTTCATTGTCAACCTTATAACTCTATAATTATGCCATGTGGATTCTTATAGTTTCATCCAAATTTGGAGGGGTTTCCACCACCCTCCTTTCATCATATTCTTCCTCTCTGTTGTGGGAGCTCTCCCCCAACTCCTGATGTGTCACCATCCTTTATGTTGTAGTTCTCCTGTTGTTCATAGACTGCTTGAGTGCTGATAAAACATTTTGTGTTAGTTACTAATTTACCAATTCATGAAAAAAACATATCATTGCAAGGTGAAGTCAATTCTTTATTTGGAAACATTAGCAACCTATAATACAAACTTCGAAAACATCTATCAATAGTAGAAGGTTTCGTTCCTCTCTTTAGCAGAGGTTCAGACAGGTTCTTATAGAGGGGGGTAAGGTAGGGAGTTACCCAATAAGTTCTCTAATAATAATTTTATGTGACTCATGCATGAGACCAAGCATGCCAATTACTTTTTCTATGCTCTGATACCAATTTGTAACACATCCAACCCCTAAATACCCTTTCTAGGGATGGGGCATCACATTTTCGTTTTCGCTGGTTCATTTCCGGTCCCCTACTTAAGAAAAACCCTCTCATTTTGCTCCCCTGAAGTTTTCATCTCTCACTAAGCGATTAAACCATCTAGTAGGGTTCTCCTCATGACCTCAGGCTAAAAAATAGGAGCTAAGAGCCTATGTTAGCAAAGGTTCCGACACTTCAGAAGTTCCCAGACTTCGGGAGTTCCAAAAGTGTTGTCAAATTCTCAAATTTCCAAACAACAAAGGATATCGACGGTCCACATCCTCTACCCAGATCCTACATTTGAGGAGGGGGATTCAGTGATCTACGCATAACACACCTTTTTCCAAATCCCTGAAGTCCCAAAATATCGCCACATGTCTCTAGCCCTTCGACGTTTAGTCGTCGGCAAGTGATAGTCTTTGTATTACATTTTCGGCGTTTCAGAGATTGACTATCATCATTGGAATTTTGACCTTAGACGATTGGATATTCTTGTTGAAACATTCTTTATCATACTAAATTCGAATCTCCCGAATGCTGAGAGATATCCATACGAGATCCCTAGATCGACGATCCTCGTCGATCCGCGACTTCGACCTTCATATGTTTTCGAGAATCATGGGGTCACCAGTCCCAAAGTCCCGAAGCTGAAATAACTAGCTCATTTTGGACTAGCGTAGGGTTCCTAGGCCCTGATCACATGGGTCTCTTGGAAAATATTAGGGGCTAAGAAAAATATTATTTCTGCAACAAAGGGGTTAAGGGCATGGGCACGAGACCTCGGTCATATGGGTGAATGGTCTAAAGGGTAAACACTCTTCTTCCACAAAATTCAAACTATGATATTCCTGCTAAGGTAAACTTTAAGGGATTGATAGGTCTTAGACATTTGAGTCGATCCTACCTTGACCCTCCTAGGAATTCCCATCCCCTGAATCTCTAGCAGCTAGTCTAAGAAAATTGAAAGATCATGGAAACATAACAACTTGCATAAGTAAAAGTGACTATCTAATATTTGTTCAAAATGCTGAAAGAATTAATCACAAACACAGACATTTCATCATCACATCCAACATATTATAAAGAGTATGAAAATACTTATCAAAACTAAGAAATGTGAAGAAACCACTGAAAGGGGTGCCCGTTTCCTCCCAACCATAGGCATAGTCACTCCTGACGGATTTACCAATGGCCACCCCCAAGCTAGACCATGATGCTATGAGAGAGATTCTTTTTTTGTGCTCCACAACAGTAAGGGACGAAGGCTACTCTCCTCCTCCCATAGGAACTGGGTGTCTGGTTTTATCTACCTCAAGCAAGGAGGTTTTCATGAGTACTTCCTCAGTCACTCGTCAACTTTGTTTATCAGCTTGTAGCCAAAACCTGTCCATAGCTTCTTCCAACCAAAATGATCTTACTGCTCAAATTTTCCTCTCCACTTCCGAGTCGAAGTATCCTCACTATTCTTCTCGGAAGAGTGTTTTCTCTACTCTGTCGTCTTGTAGATTGTTCTCTGTCCCCTAAATTACCTCCTTTCTTTCCTTCCTCAGCAAGGTTGCGTGGGTCTGAATCCCCATTCATGGTTAGGACTAGAAGCCTTACAGATGGGTACCCTTCCCCATCTCCTCATTAACTCTTGAGGATGGCCTTCCAACTACCAGCTTGACTGGTAATTCATTTATGGTTCAGAGGACCGTTGAGCAATTACACCTAGTAGGTACTGGTATGGTGAGGGTCATCTCAACCATTCTTGGTTTCCCCTCACCATATCTCTCATAGCATCCATGATCTATATTGAAAAATGTCCCCCCTTTGAGCAATTGTTCAACACATATTCAAATTTTAATAATAACATAAATTCATACATTGACCCTTTTATACAAGGGTTCATCAAATCAAACATTCTTACATATTTATTCGGCCATAGTCTCTTGGCCAGTGATAGTTATATTTACAAACTGGGGGAGATAGGGATATTAAACTTATAAACTTCTTCTATGACGACTTCCACAAATATTGTTCATCAAACATATTTCACAAGGGTACCTTCTCAGAACAAGAACAACACGAGAAAACAAGAAATATCTCTCTAGAAGAAATGTTAGTTCATCTTGCAAACAAGTATAATAGGCATCTATATCAATGGTATTCATATGCAATCAAATATTCATTGCACCTAGAAATAATAGAACCTTTCAAAGACTGTTTTTGTAATGCATCAACTATCACCCTTGATATATACAAATTTGAAGCTTAACCATTTAATCAAACCTGGAACCTGAAGCCTCACTTTCTATGGAGGGTGCACTTGTTCTTCTGAATGCAATGAATCCAAGATTATAGTTTGGACAAGGTCTTTAGTACTTTCCTTGCAAACACACTCATGTTTTTATAGATGATATAACTTGGATAACATATACAAATGCATACCTTTGAAGCCTTGTGGCATTGTCAAGCTTGTCTTCCAATCTAAAACTAGATACCATCTTGACAAGAAGAGATTAGAAATTGAATTAGAAGATAAAATGATTAGAAAAAGATAGAAACTCTAGAATTTCAACTTTGACCACAAAAATCAATTTAACCAGAAGTCAACCTTTGACTTTGTCTTTGACCAGTCAACCTTGAATTTGACTTTGACAAAAAATTCAAACATGACGTTTTTGCTAGCCGAGGGTACCAAGAGGTGAGCTAGAATAGGGCTCACTAGGATTTCAAGGAATTAGGTCAAATGCTTCACTAGAAGTGCCCGAACACAAGGTTTAGGGTTTGTTGCAGCTGCATAATCAGAAAACCTAGCTGCAACAGTAACTGGTGCCACAACGAGCTTAACAAATAACTTCTCAATCTATCTTCTAGTGGTTATACTGTTTGAAGATAGTGTGGGACCATAACCCGTTAGAATAAAACATATGTGCTCGTTTTTCCATAGACAATATCTCAATATTGTCACCCAACCATAAGCACGCAGCCACCCCCGAGCACCATAACCTTAACAGATAGAATAATTTTGGAAGCAGTACTAGACCCAACATATAACCAAGATACAGGATATCTCTCTTTCTCCAAGAATAGCACACCAAACAAAAAGTCCATAAACCATAAACCAAGACCAAAATCCCAGTTGCAGTCGCTGCAACTACACTCCTTCTCCAAACTTGCGCACCACTTGTCTTGTGTGAGATGTGAGAGTGTGAATAGAAAAATAATCTCAAGTTCCCTCTATTTATAGTGTTCTTTGTCTCCTATCCACACCGAATTCTTTTTTTAGAGGCAAATACTTAAATATTAATTCTTTTAATGAGCTGACATGTCTTCTAGGGTTTCTATACATCTATTTAGGGTTTCTCTAGATTCCAGAACATTCTAATATGGTCATAGGTTATACATGGAGGTTAATACCTCCCGAGACTACCATAATATCAACATATTTAACATATATATTTTATTTCATATAAAGAAATTTCTTTATAGTATCTAATGCTAGTTTCATTTTTGTTGTAGGCATTGTTGATGTTTTCTTCATTGCGAGCTCTATTAAAAGTTGGGGCATGAACACCATAAAGAGATATATATTTTTTTCCTTTTCCATTTTATTGATAAGAATGGTGATAAGCACACCACTTTCCAACTTCTTGCAACAAAAAATCATGATGAAGTTGTGACTGCTAGATTAGCTGCCTCTACAAAATATGGAACAAATAATGCATTACCATCATATCTCAAAGTATTTGAGCCACATTGAGTGCATCATCACAATATTGATCTTTTTTCCTACAAAGTTTTCAATCACATAATGTCTCAAAACATGATAGGTAGTGAGTCTTATGTGGAAATTCCTTGTTCAGATACAAGTTTCTTGGTAAATGGAGACTGGGACCAGCATTTAGATTTCATTTATAATATATTACAACCTCATGTGTAGGTGCACTTTTCATGGGATTCACACCAATGAGATCCCATCCATTATTTTTAAGGATTAGGAATGAGCACTGGTGCACCCCATTTGCAGTTGTAAACATTATACCTTTCATTAATAAATTCCCAAAAGGCAAAATTTCTGCACAATTATTGGTCCCTTTCCCCAAATTAGACTTGAACTTTATAAATACTATCTCAGTGAAAAAATAATTCCATCCAATCCCACAAATACGATATTGAACTTGGTACACCCCATTAGAAAACACACAATATGTATTTTTGTCCACATAAATCTCATCTATTTATTTTTTCCCACAATATTTATTTTTGGGCTTGGCATTTTGTCTTTGTGATTTTGTTTGTAGAATTGAAATGTGAAGTAAACTTGTGCAAAGACCTTGAGTGAATGAATGGATATATTTTCAAATACCAAGGAGTTCTAGAAAATATAGATAGACCCACAAGACCAAAAAGGGACAACTCTAAACTCCATAAGTTCCCTTATGCGAAACCAAGAGTGGAGACATTCCTCAACATCATTTCCTAGCCAATGGTTGTTTATACTTATTTGTTCATTGTAGTTGTATTCCCTTTTCCTAATATAACTCATGAAAAATAGTTTCATTGAGCATATACTTTCTCACATCCATTATGTTAAACAAATATCCTAAATTTACTCCCATGGTTTATAAACTCCATTAATTGCTAAAAAATCCAATGTTGATACAAAATGATAGTATTTCTAGCAAGCATACAATCTCATATGAAACACACTCCAAGATAGCATAATTGCATGTGAGTGAGTGAAGAAATTTTATTTGTGTATTCTCTTATTTGTTACATCACACTACATTTCCATATTTCTCAAAACTCTCCCCTTCTAAAAGACAAAGGTTTGCCAAAATGGTACTTTAAAATATTTTTCTTGTTTTTAAAACCTTAGAAAAATGCACATAATTGTCACTAAATTGCACGCCCTTCCATGCATAAGCAATCAAATCAATAATGCAACTTCATGAATGTTTTTCATGACCTTCCAGACCTTCCCACAGTGTTATACATTCAATTTGAACCTTTGCAATTTCCTATTATGAAATACATCAAAACTCGCTTCTTGGAGAAAGTTTGCAAGTCGAGTTGATATGGTCTGGAAAAATGCACGCCAAATACATAATATGAATGATTTTTAAAACAAAAAGGTACTAGGCTGGAATGTTTCACATGGATAACAATAACACATATACACTTTTCTCTATAAATTATCCAATTTCCCAAATTGGATCTACAAAAGAGCCCACTTGGCTAATTTTGATATTTTCAAGCAATTTTGGAAAATGCATGCCAAGACAATTCCTATTTAGTTGTTTTCACCAGTTTATATAAACTTTGGATAGATGCATTCCAAGGCCTAGATATGCACTCCCTTGATGATTTGACACTTGGAAATGATGCCTCAACATATGCCATACCTTTCTATCAGTTTGGACCATAACTCTTGGTGTATGATAAAGTGCCTAATTCTACATGAATGATGAGGCATGAGCCAAATTACAACCCTTGGTAGTCCTAGTGTTTATAAAAAATGATAAAGAATGTATAATTTGCATTATGTTCTAAAAAATTCCAAGTCTATTGTTAAAACATGCTACACAATTACACGAGTAGGATTAAATAAATGCACACCAAGGTTATTACACATGTCCTTTTGAAAACCTGATACTTGATGTTTGTAATTTTTTGTGTTGTTGACAAAACCCATATATCGCAATTCCCAAATTCAGTGCATTTTGCTGGCATATAATATGCTAAATCAACAACTTCTATTTTTCACTGAAATTGATGAAAGTTTTCTTGCTTCACTAAAATACACGATCAAGGTTTATTTCTTGGCCAATTTTTTTAATTCAAATTCAAGAATGTGTTTTACATTTCTATATTTTAAATTTGAGTCCTAAAAATTGTTATTGTACAAAAATACTCAATCATGCCCTCTTTTTACACAATATGCAAAGTTCGTGAATCCTAAAAAAAATGCATGCCAAATATTTCACATGCATGATATAAAGAAAATATCGTTTTTGTTCTATAATTTTCTATGCTGGGCACATAGACCATGTTTTACATTTCCTCAATTCATCTCTAAATTCACACAATTTGCCTTTAAAACGTTTCTCTGACATTGTTTTACACATTGAAAGAAAATGCTCACAATCATCACTTAAATACTCATGAGGACAAGTTGAAGATCTATTACCCCTCATATTGGATATTGTTTGCACTTGTGATTTTATTCAGTACACCTGTGATTTTTATCACAAGGATCAATCTTGGAGGATGAAATGGTTGGATTAGGGAATTTTTCCCCTAGAGCTTAGTTGAATATCTTGAGGGTAATGTTAGTATAAAGGTTTCTCTCCTATGAGATGTATGTATTGAGTTTCACTTGTTAAATTTTATTGATGAAAATACTTGCAAGGGGATATTCTTTAAAGGGCTAATGCACGGGTAAGATTGTGCCCATCTTCTTAAATTTGAGTTGTTGTAACTTACTTATTAGAAGTGTCTTGATAGTGGTTAATTTCTCTTGCAATACCTTTGATGTTTATTTGATCAAAATCTTATTGCTAATGTCAAAAACTCAATTTGAGTTGGCTATAATTTGTTTTTTCCATTTGATAAGATCACCCCCAAACTATCTTTAAAGTATATTTCACATTTCATTTTAACAACTCAAGGATAATTGTTGATTCATTCATTTCATCTCTTTCATTCCTTATTCATATGTACAAGTGTCAATCTTAGATTGATCCTTTGACTCTATGCCCAATGGATAGGAACTAGGCTTGATCTACTTGTAATAATTTTATTTTCCTATATTACAACACTTGTTTTATTAAAGTTCCTCTTCATCTTACCTTGAGATTTTATTTCTTAAGCTTTAACAATTATATATCAAGGATAGTCCCTTTTAGTTGGTCCAAGAGCCATCCTAAAGAGTGGGAGAAGGTTATTGTGGTGATCTAAAAATATGACGAAGACTTGATAAACTTGATTAAATTAAATTTTGCAAGTGAAATGTTATGTGTTTAATGCAACATGATCAATTTGCAACACATATTAAAGGATTACTTATGTAGAAATAAGCATAGACAGCATCATAAATCATTGAACAKAAGACATAAACACAGCAACTTGATAAAGGAGTTCACCCCACTCCGGGCTACATCTCCTGGTCCAGCCTCCAAATGGATCTTTTATATTAAATTGCTCAAAGTGCTTAAAAACAAGTCTTACAGTGCTCAAATCAACAAAATGAATGCTCCAATGGCTCCACAGCGTGCCAAAACCCCTGTCTAGGCTCTGACGGCACCTAAAACGGTCGAAAAATGAAGAAGATAGCCTCCTATGAAGTCTCCCCTCCTTCTTGCTGTCTTTGGTTCTACAATCTGTACATGAACCTGAAACACGCTCCAAACGCGCGTTATAACCTGGCACCAGGCGCAACCGTGCCAACGGTGCAAACCGTAGGACTGTTAGGGCGCTTCCAGCCCCCAACCGCCTCGGCATGTGGTCATATGCCCATACAACCATAGGCTGGGCGCAAAAAGTGGTTGAACTGTTGTAACTCCCGCGCAACCGCATTGTACTATGGTTAAATACAAAACCCGCGGGTTATCAAACCACGCGCAAAGGTATATTACATATGTGTTAACACATTACACTTTGTGTTAATGCGTTGAACAATGGTTATAACATATATGAAATAGTACTATAGCCAAATGTTCCCGCGCGCCTATTTAATACATGGTCGTATTACAAATGCAAATAAAACCGTGGGTCGGGGCTTATGCCCCGACCCGCCCCCCTATCCATATGTCATATTATATTAAGGTAAATACATATATTACCACCTTTCAAACAAGAAACAAAGGACAGACAGTTGGCTAGCGCGCGAATGTTAAAACTTTGGCAAAGGGAGAGGTCCGGGATCGAACCCCGCGGACCCATACATTTTATACAAACTCATTCAACCATAAAAACCAATGTTACGATGACACGTGGCACCAAATGGTTGGGCCACGTTTTCACACAACATTACCCACA
>JZKD02S0856742.1:70636-91083 GCA_000966675.3 Picea glauca
AGAAGGATAATAAATTATCACCAAAGTACTATGGCCCTTATAAGGTGTTGCAAAATATTGGTACTATGGCATACAAATTGGAGTTGCCTGCATCTTCACGAGTACAACCAATTTTTCATGTTTCATGCTTAAAGAAGGTTATAGGAAACAAGATTCCAGTTCAAACTATATTTCCATAACTTGACGAGGAAGGAAAAATCATATTGGAGCCTGAAGCCATCACTGCCACAAGAATTCGCCAGCTGAGGATAGATCCATTTCAGAGTATCTCATTAAATGGAGGAAACTACCGGCTGAAGATTCCAGTTGGGAAGATGAGTCTTTTATACAGAAGCATCCAGAGTTACTCAAGCGTTGCGAACAACACTTGTCTCAAGGGGAGGGGCATGTTAAGCCCTAATATTGGCTCATTACCCTTTAATTGGGGCATATTACATTAGTAATTTTATTTTATTTATGTGGACTTTATTCCATTAGTTGTAATTATACCTCCTAGTCTCTTATATATACCAAGGAGACATTTTCATTTGGAATCATTTTGTACTTGAACATTTATGTGGGGTAAAAAGAGGTTGCCCCCTCAAAGAGGCTTATTATATGAAATTATCTATTTTTCAAGGCGTTGAGTACTTATTCTGAGGTTTTTCTATGCTATATTGATATTTGGTTCTTAACATAAACTGCACATAGAACTACATCAGCCCAAAACATCAATTTAACATTCTTGGAAAAAATCATGGAACATACCATATTTATGAGTGTCATGTTCATTTGTTCAGTTACACCATTCTATTGGGGATTGTATGGAACTATGGTTTGATGTTTGATCCCATGTTGGCGAAGATAACTTTCAAATTCATTAGATGTATATTCTCTTTCATTATCAGTGTGGAGAGAGCCAATACAAGATTGAGCTTCATTTTGAATCCATACATGAAAATTTTTAAATGTTTCAAAAGCTTGAGATTTGTCTTTTAACAAATACACCTAACATATTCTATTGTAATCATCAATAAAAGTCATGGTATATTTGTTTCCATTTGTAGAAGGAACAAACATAGGGCCACACAAATCAAAATGAATCAATTAAATTTTTCTACATGCTCTGGAAGTGGAATCATGGAAAGGTTGTTTGCTATGCTTTCCAAGTATACAAGCATCACATTGTTTCAATTTTCTAGGAATGGTGTGCAGACCAGAAACACCATTCTTTCTCAATAAGAAAAGACCGTCATAATTAATATGGCCAAATCTAGTATGCCACAAAAGACTAGATGGAATTATACCTAAGTCATGATGTGAGAGGTATGAAACATTGTGTGTATGGGAAGATATCCCATGCTTCAATAGTCTTCCATCTCCTATTCCGGTCATAACAAGCATTTTATCAGAATCCTTCCTTATCTCAAATTTTCCACCGATCATATGAACAGAGTGGCCTTGTTGTATGATGTGCACAAGGGACACCAAGTTTCTTTGTAACTATGGAAGATAGAGTACATTCTGTAGAAGAAAATCCGGGAGTCCAAGAAACTTAAGCCTAATGGTTCCCATTCCCGAAGGTTTGTGACTTGATTTATCTGCAAATTACACTACGCCATCTACATTGTCATCAAAGTCTTCAAAGAAATCTATTTGAAATGTCATGTAGGAGGTCATGCATGTGTCAAGAAGCTATGCACCTTTCCAAGGACCATATGCAGTGTTAAATAAATCTTTTGTTAGTCCTATATTGCAGTGAGAAACAATGTAATGTATAGGTGATTTACCTTTCGTCAGGTCTTTATCTTTGTCTTTTGTTTGGTCTTGCTTTTTATTGATCTTCATTATGGAGGTATTTGCTTCATGTCCATTATTTTTTCAGAACAACAGAAGTGTATGATTTTGTTTTGAATAATTCATTTTTTAAAATTAAGAGATATATTATGTTATTGTTAATTATGATGTTGGGGCCACATAATTGATAGTTTTTGGGAAGAGGGTTTATCTGGACCCCAATTTGGTTTCCAAAGAAACAAAATTCCGCACATGGGGGAGCAATGATTAACTCCAAGTAAAAACCTAATCTAGAAAAGATTGAGATGACCAATAAAATTTGTGGGGAAAATGTTTATGTTCCTAGGAACAATTTAAGAATGCAAGATGTTACTATGAAACTATACAAAACATTGATTGAAATTGTCCTTAGGATGATTATGAATAATCACAAGTAGGATATTTTAGGTGGTTGCATGAGGTTGGTTTTACATTGTTCAAACAAACATGGTTAAAAATTACATTAGGAGATCTAAAATGAAGAAAACGAATGAGGAAGTACTTGAACAATATCCAGAGAACAATGTGGAAGGGNTAGAGATACACAAAATAATTGTGGATCATACAAAAAAAAATCAAGCTAAATCATAAAACACAAGGAGGATATTATTACAAGTTTATCTCTTGAAGTTGTTGGAATTCAAGAAACAAATTGACACAATCTTTGAAAATCTTTCAAGATGCAAAGAATAAAGCTAAATAACATATTAGCAGACTTGGAAAGGAGTTGGAAAATAGAACAAAGTTTTTGAATATACCTCCATTAAACATTGAAGTTGGTTCTAATGTTGAACTTATCAAGAATTTGAAGGGGAAATAAAAATTAATTGAAAATTTAAATATTGAGATTCAAAATAAATTGAAAGATAGAAACATGAAAAATAAATTGCAAAATTTAATGCAAGAGTGATCAAATTAAAGAAAACTATTGATAAACAAGTTGAAATGTTGAAAGGGAATGTATTTGAATGGATTGTTATAGTGCTCAAGGTTAAAGCAATTCACGAAGAAGAAGAACGTGATCGTGAAGAAGGTTGTAAGGGTAAAGCAAATCAAGAAGAATAAGAAAGTGATAGTGAATAAGGTGGTAAAGGTAAAACTAAGGGTAAAGGTAAAAATATGGGTAAGGGTAAAGCTAAGGGTGGTATTGCACATAAAATGTCCTTAATTGATTTGGAGAATTTTTCACAATTCTGAGAGAAGTGCTAGCAAGAAAGTGTCTCACTAATGAATGATAAATGTGATATTTTGCCTCATCATTGAGAATTAAAACATTGAAGGAAAAATGTAGCTGAAAAAGAAGAAAATATTATAGAGCTTAACCAAAAAGTCTCGTAGGACCGAAAATCACAACATTTAGGATGTGATATGGAGATACAAAAAATGAAATCCCAAATTGATGATTTGTAACAAAAATTATAGAGGTCCAAAGTTGAGATGGAAATAATTGTGTGTCCTTTGGATGAGAAAGAGTTGAGGGCACAACAATTAGAGAAGAAAGTTTACCAATTCTCTAGTTAATTTCTTGAAGTTGGATTTTAGCTAAATTATATGAAGCAAGATATTGAAAACAAGGAAAAATAACACTGGGAGAAGTATAAGAAGAACGTGGAATTGTTGAAGAAGCTGAAAAAATAAAAAAAATTATTTGCATGCTAATTTGCAAAATTATGTAAGGAAAGTTAACGACCTAGAACAAAATTTGTTAGAACATTGGGTTCCATCATAAACCTCACCTTGTCGGTTAAAGGAGTTGGCCATTCTTTGAGTCCGACTACCAACTAAACTAATGGTTGACCATGTCCATTTTGGATTCCATATCCACATTTTATGAACAATTGCAATCGACTCACTCCCGTGATTGTTGCTTTGATCCATGAACAAAACTATTTATAGATGATCCTTATGAATCGGTCTATCCTTATGAATCGGTCTATCATCATCATTGAAAGATCTATTTTACGCTCTCATGAAAAAATGCTTGTGCTTCAATGCAACGATGTCTTTATACACCACCACCACTACTATGAGATCCTCTCTTCTCCGTTGTGGTTATCTACCTGTCCCAACATGGTATCAGAGCTGTTGGGTTTGGAATATCAGGTTCATAGAGAAGACTCATATATGATATTGAGATAGTGCTTAAGCCATTTGATCTATTTGAATGTTTGATGCGTCTCTGATTATTTTGGGCATGATACCCTAATTTTTTACTGTGTATTGGAGATTCACTATGGTTTATACTGGTAACTTGATTGGTGTTGGATCGAATTTGCTTTCCTGATTATTCCATCGTTTGCAGATTGGATAAGTTGATTTATTCCTTTTTTGGGCCTAGCATGCTTCCTGTAACGATCCATTGATTTGATTATTGCTTGCAAGTTTCACTGAGAGAGAATGATTAAGTCACGCATCTGGTTGCTTGACTGGTTCGACTAAACCCTTCGCTTTTCCATTGACTGTCAATTGACTTCCGTTTATAGCTTCACGACCCAACTTGAATCATGGCTCATTTCTCTCGACTGCATGCCCGACTCATGGCTCGATGAAAAATACACCTTCATATTCGACCAAATCACATCCCTTCGACTCGTGACTCGAGGATTGGATCAACTGGTGGATGCCCTAGCTCCCATGGATACTCTGCTTTCTTCGACTTGGCTGGGAAAATTGTTTGGATGACCGACTCATTCATGGAATCTTCCATCAAACACATTTGTTGGGTTCCTGGTGTGATGAGCATGATTTTTTGACAAGCACGAATTTTGTGGATTGAATCCCTCATTCGTCGACTGGTGGATTCTTGGAGTCAACATATTGGTGGTGCATTCTATCATTCTTTTTTTTCCTCGACTTGAATTTGTGACTAAAGGTGAATGCAATGGATTCCCTAGCTCCTACGTGGCTCTCACTTGGAATTCGCTAAATCATATTGACCGTACCTGGGTCGAACGCTTATTGGAGGTCGATTGACCAGTGAAGATAGTCTTCCCGCTTGTGGTCAACTTCCCTCTCCACCCATTTCTTTTTCGAACCCTTATTTACAGAATTTGGTGCCTTGTTTCTTCCCCTCTATCGATGATGGGTATGCTTGATGAAGATGAAGTCTTGGTTCTTTCCCTCTATCGATGATGGGTATGCTTGATGAAAATGAAGTCTTGGTTCTTCCAAAATTACAAGAGATTCATGAGAAAAAGGTCATTTCCTTGGAAGAAACTCATAATCAACTTTATACAGAGGAATTTGGCTTGTAGATTTTCTTTTTACAATTTCAAACTGAAAACTGATGATTAAAGAACACTGGAGACAACCCATACCCAGTGGGAATATGAGGCTACCTTCTTTCAAACTGGCCTTTTGACCTAGAATGAACAATGGAAACTATTTTCCAGGTTCTTGTAGATGATTTTGGAAATAAATCAGATCTTGTCAACGATCTAGAGAAGGAAGTGTAAACTCTTTCTCATACAAAAAATGTTGTCTTGAAGACATACATTTGTAGACTAGAAGAATCCAATACCGAACTAGAAAATGAAGTTTCCATTTTACAGGCCTCCGTTGATGAACTTCGTGAAGAAGCTTCTCCTCTTCAAGAATATAATGACCACCTGTTTGATGAATATCAAGATTTGAAAGAAGATTATGATGCCTTATTCCTGCAGCTGATTGAGAAGTATGTGACTATTCAGGGATTCCAGTATTGCAAATGAAACCTTGGAGAAGAAGTTTTCCGATTGCAGAATGTCGAAAAAAATACTAATGTCGTTGTGTTTCCAGGCTCACTTATTCCTTCTTCCACCCTTGATACTCTTGATTGTAGTCGAGTTGCTTGTAAGAAGACTAATGCTTTTGTTATTTCTCCCAGCTTTGAAAAACACACTAAAGGTATAGGGTCTTGACTTCTGAGCAAGATGGGATATATCAGAGAAGTACTTGGGAAGAATGGACATAGTATTGTTGTTTCTATTACACCTGAGATGAATTCACCAAGAACTGGTCTTGGATATGCTGCTGCTCTCTCCTCCATTTGGACTTACTGTGACCAAGGAAGTTTTGTTTGTTGTAGGTGGAGTTCAGACTTGTTTTCTAGAAGAGCAACCTACTATTGATTGTGTTGAACATATTGATGAACTGGTTGTTCCTAACACGCCAAAATTTGAGTATGTTGTTACAGATGACATTTTCGCTGACATGCTAGGTTGTTCTACTCTTGTAAGTGAACTTGACCCTGAGCCTAATTCCTTTGATCAACCAACATGAAATCTATTCCCTATTGTCATTATTTCCATAAAAATCGATGGAATGACAAGAAGAGATGTGAAATAATGAATCGTGGATCAATACCAACTACCAGGATAGATTGTGGTTGGATTGTTGAGTGGTCATGGGAGAATCTAAATAGATGCTTGAGGACTTCATATCATTGTGTATCATCAACTATATAGTGGTGCAATGTTCCTCTTTATTACTGATTTCCTTGGAAGTGGTCAACCATGGATCGACCCAACATGATATTTGACTAAAGTTCCAGCTAGGATGTTCATCGATTGGAGGTTTGACCAGAGATGGAAGTTGATTGGAGTTCAAATGACTATTTGTTGACTAAGTTTCAATTGAGTTGTTCGTTGACTAGTGTTTTCGACAAGATATATTGTTGATACTTATTGATCCCCTTAGTTGTGTTTAAGGGGAGAGTAATTGAAGTTTTTTATATATGAACCCAACTGATGTATTCTTGTTGAATCAACTGTTTCTTGGTTGAATTGATTTGGAATTGTTGAGATCGATTGAACCATGTTCGTCTGTGTTGTTGGGAGATGTACTACTACTTATTGTACTTGATACATATACTGTCTGGATTGATGKAGACTATTGGATTGAAAGAGACTAATTATCTTGGTGCRTTTCTTGTATAGTTGACTGATCRACTAGCTTGTGTTGTCTTGTTGTCTAGTCAACTCACTGACTAGGATTGTATTTTAGACATCATTTTTGCAACCATTTTTGCATTGGATGACTTCCATTTTACTTTGATTAGTGTTGTAACTTGGTGACAATGTTGTTGGAATATTCAATACTGAGAAGGGGGAGGGGGTGAATCAGTATTGAACACTTTTTACACTTTTAATCAGAACATGTAATCATCAAGTTTATCAATTAATTATCACTTATGATTGCATTCAATATCATACACACATAACCATTAAAAATGTATCACATCATAATCACAAATACACATTACAGTAGAGTTTTACGTGCAAACCCAAATGGGAGAAAAACACAATTTTTTTTCTTATATATCAAAAGATTACATTCATAGGAAGAACCGACTTCCAAATTCTCCAGCACCAACTGGAAGGAGGCTCCAACCCCTATTTACAGGCTCCAACCTGAAGGAATCTACAACTCCCTAGATTCTCCATCTCCAACTAGAATGAGGCTCCAACCCCCTGTTTTATAGGCTCCAACCTGAAGGAAGCTCCAACTCCCTGTATTCTCCAGCTCTAACCGAAAGGAGCATACGACCCCCTGATTTACAGGTTCCGACCTAAAGAAAGCTCCAACTCCCTATATTCTCTGGCTCCAACCGGAAGGAGGATACAAACTCCTTTCCTTTCCCCTTCCTTCTGCCCTGAAATATAAGTGTAGACTCAACCTGTCACCGACACTATCACTGGTAATCAACCTGTCACTGATAGTCAACCTATCACTCATAATTAACCTGTCATCCAACTTGTCACTGCCACTTTCATTGTCACCGATACTGATATCTCATCATCAACATCATCATCAACTATAACTAGATTCACTGACATAGATCATATACCAAGATCACCAATCATGTGATAAGATATGCATGCCATAACATCCATCAACCATGTACAAAAACACGTACCATAACATCCATCAGCCATGTAATAAGATATGTACCATAACATCCATCAACCATGTACCACGATATGTAAACATATACCAAATTACATCTCAAACCATGTGCCCAATATCCAAGATAATCCTCAAACTATATGCCAAAAGCATGCCTTAAGCATGTGCCAAACCATCCAAGATATGTATCCCAAACATGTTCCAAAACATCTGAAATGTGCATCAAACCATATCCCTCAAGCATATTCCAACTCATTAATGACATACCTCAAACAATGTGCTAATACATGCCTCAAACCATGTATCCAAGTATCCCAAAATTTATCTCAACAATGTGTCAAAGTTATATGCCAATATATCCAAGATATGTACCAACAATATGCCTCAAACATGTACCAAACATATACCATACATCCAAGATGTGCCTCAAAGAATATGCCCAAATCTCCAAAACATGCCTCAAGCATGTATCAAGACATAACCCTCAAAATACATATAAAAAAATAACTTTGATTCTGTAACAGATCTGGTGCATCAGATCACAAACATTCATACCTTTATTAGCTTCAACATCCATGGATGAGAATCTTTCTCAAATCAGCCTCAACCTTGTGGGACTATCCCATGCAACCAACAGTGCCTTGCATGACGAGCACTAGTCAACCCACGGGGGTGCCTCATGGAACGCCCTAAGCCTGACCCGCAGAGGTCATCCAAATAGGGTTTTCATAAACCCTTCTCTATATGCAACTCTGAGATTTCTCTTTCACACTCCTTCGTTTCCTTAGAATCTCTACCTCAAATTCACCAATTGATCACTTTCCTACTTGATAGATATTCAATGAACTTGCTTGTGCAAATGAGATTCTCCTTGAAGTGTATTTATAATTTTCTAAGTAACACCTTTGCTTGCTTTAGGGATGACCTATACCTTTCTCGTTGTAATTGTTTTTCTTCTTTTCTTTAATTTGGGGGCCGACTTATCACTTCTTGTTACAACCATTTATGGGATTCTTAACCATACTTCGGGGCTTCTATTTTCAAGATGGAATATCTCCTTAACCATGAGAAACCACATGGCATACCACCTACTGTTGGAAATGGCATGACAAGGACTATCCATCTATGAGGGTTTTGCATGCATGTGCCATGTCCTTCATCCTCTTTTTCCTCAACACACCTATGGGGATTCTCAACCACTTAGCCACCTTTCCAGGGCTTCTTGTAGACTTCTTCAAAACGTCTTCCCAAGAGGGCCATGGTTAAAGTTGCACCATAAGGGGACCACTTTGGAGACTTCTCCAAATACACCCATCACTTATTCCTTCAAACAAACCCATCACTTCTAGAGGCTTCTTCTTGGGTTAACATGCTTCTTCTATGGTTGATATCAATGCTTCTAGATTTGTTCTAGAGTTGACATCGATGACAACTAACTTTCCAAAAAGTGTTCAAACTTCTTAAGGAGTGTTTTTGTATCGTGTTTGACCAACTTTTGCAGTTAGAACGAATTCGAGGGGAACAATGTGTGCTATATAATTTGTTTTCCTCCAAGTTGAGTTTACATGGGGTTTTGGAACATTGGGTTCCATCTTAAACCTTACCTTGTCGATTAAGAGAGTTGACCATTCTTTGGGTCCAATTGTCGACTAAAGTAATGGTTGACCATGTTCACTTTGGATTCTAGATCCACATTTTATCGACAATTGCAACCGACTCAATCCCGTGATTTTTGGTTTGGTTCATGAACAAACCTATTTATAGATGATCCTTATGGATCGATCTATCATCTTAGATGAACAAACAAACGAACGACGAAAACTGAAGCTTTTTCGTGTGACAGAGAATGGGTCAATGAACTTAAATAGGGTAATTAGTTGGATTTAACTAGATATATCTGGTTGCAAAAGCAAGATGCAACTATGGAAGTGAGCTCGAAAAAATGGCGAATGATTTGTTGGGTTCGAAAAAAAAATTTAATCGAAAAATCTATTGAATGGGCAGGCATTTTGATGGTTTTCTACTGTTGCATGAGAGAGTGCGTGTTGTGCTTGAAGGTTGCATGCCAATCTTGCCGAAGAGAGTGGGTGATGCGCTTAAATAATTAAACATTTTCATTAAGTCATGAAATAAAATGTCAAAAAAATATAAAATATATTATTTAAAATATTTAAAATAAAAATTTAAATAAAAACTTATAAAATTTTGCTAAAGTGAATATATATATTTTAATGACTTTTCTAACTATATTAAACCTTTTTCAAAGTGGAATATATTCCAAACAAATAATAATTTAACTGTAATAATAACAACTTTCTTAATCCACAACTTACAATATTACATTCTCAAATTTTTTAAGAAAAAATTGTCGAGGCAACGTTTTATGTTATTAACCATCACATTGATAACAACTTCTTTAATCCACAACCTACAATATTGCATTCTCAATTTTTCTTGAAAAATAATTATTAATAACATTTTCATCAAGTAATAGCCCCCGAGGGCAGCTTAATTGGCAAGTTTTGTGATATGAAGTGTTATGTTCGATGAGGTTCTAAGTTCAAATCCCCTCAATATACCCGTGCATGCGGAAGGGGCATATGTATGGTACCTGAAGGTTATAGTAGTAGTGATCGGAATCGACTCCATGTCACGCGAGTGAAAAAAAAAAAAACAAACACATTTCATCAAGTAATTGATATTCTAAAGTATCCTAACCCTTTTTTCAAGCCCGTTTTTAATGTTATTATCTACTCCAATTGTTCTCTCCCATACATATTTTCCAATATCATGTGTTTTAATTGGGGAGCTTCTCTCTCCCATACATCTTTGCCAATATCTATGTTTTAAATTGGAGAGCTTCTCTGTTCTTATGGGAAATCTCTTCCAACCATATATCCTCAAGGTTTGAAGTTTTGGCATTGTACCCTCCATCCACACAACATTTTATGACAATCATGACATACTCTATGACATGGTCATGCATCCTATAGTAAAGCGCTCCAACATCTGAAATCCACTAATGTTTCCTCTAATTCCCAGCTCCCTCACTTTATCACACCCTAATAAATCCAATACCCTTAAATTTGGCAATCTCTCCAATGGTGGAAGCTCTTGTAGTTGCCAACAATATTGCAAATAAAACTCCTCCAGTCGTTCAAAGTCACAAATACAATTGGGATAACTTATCCCTTTGTAGTGTCGAAGTTGAAAAGTACGCAGGTTCTTCGTGTTTTGCATGTCCAGGGGAAGATTCCCCATTACAAGATCATTTGATGAATCCACATGAAATTTCAATACCAAATGCTTCATCTTCAACCAAATTCCCATTATACCCACTTTTATTCCCAACTTTATTCCATCTACTATAATTCTCGGCATTACATATACACTAAGTTCCATCAAATTTGGAAAATTTGTAAAATCCTTCAAAGTGCACATACCACTCTTCACCTCATCCATGCCCAATTTATTGTCTCATATCCACATTTCTAGCTTGTTCAATGACGTAAGTTGAGAGATATCACTTGGAAACCTGACTAATCTCTCACAACTCTCTAAATCTAAATGCTTGAGATCTTTTAGTTCTTCTATTCTACATGGCAATGATTCTAGATTTGTACAACTTCTAAGATCCCAAAACTGTAATTGTGAAAGATTGCATATGTCAGCCGGTAAACTATTGATTTTGGTGGCATTACCCCACAAACTCAAGTTGTTTGAGTTGCCACATCGATTCTGAAAACAATGTTATATTGGTGTTTGATCTAGGTGGATATTGGCGGCTACCCTCCTATTCCACTTGGACCCCCACCATTGTTTCTTTAAGCTTTTTAGTTTCCTTAATTGTAGCATAATTTACTATTTTTGGTAGTTTTTCGAGTCCTGAACTTCCGGAGCCGTTTTGAGGCCCCAAATGACGTTTTTTGGGCATCAAACAACCGACAAATATTAATTTGATTTAGACCATGACATTCACGATTAGCAGTCGTAGTCCTTTGATATATATTTCTAACGATGTATCATATGCGTCAAACGAAGATAGTATGCCAAAGTTACGACCCTGGGAAATTGATGTACCAATTTACCCCGACGGGGCCCATATTCTGGCGTTTCATCTCCTAGGGTTAGGTTTTTGGATGTTTAGGGTTTCCATTCTTTCTCAATAATATATAGGTCTTCGAGCCTCATTGTAACACAGAGTTCAGAGGCCTGTAGCTGCCACATCTCTTCTCAGAGATAAGCTACCAACGCCCTAGCTAGTTTATTTCTATTCTGTCTGTAAGCAAATTTCAGTTCCTTGATATTAATGAAATGAAGTGTTATTTCCACTGCATCTTTGTATTCATGGTTATTTGTGTATTATGTTGCGTTCCTACATAAATTTGGATCAGTGGTATTAGAGCGATCTGCTCTTTCTTGATCCTTTTTTGCATGTCCCCAACGAGGTCGGGGTATAAGGAGTTAGGGCTTGATCTGGTTGAACCTTTGTAAGATCAGTCTCGGAAACCTCAACGACCACCCATGGGGGAAGAAAGGAAAGAAGAGGAAGCAAGAGATCCTATCAAAATATTGCTTGAGGAGGCCCTTGAAAAAAAAAGGAATGCGATGATGGATAACTTCACCCAGATCCTTCAATGATTTCCCACTAGCGAGGCATCTGCATCCAACAACCACTATGGAGGTGCAATCCCTTTTAAGGTACAAGTAAACTTTGACATTCCCATATTCGATGGACATATAGATGAAGATGCTATAGATAGATGATTGAATCTATTAGAAGGATATTTCTCGGTTCATGACTTTTCCGACCGGGAGAAGATTATTTTTTCACTGCTCAAAGTCGCCCCCCATGTCAAGGGCTGGTGGGAAACCTACTGTGAGAAAAAGGACGAGGAGGAACCCTCTTTGTTCTCGGCCGTACCCACTTGGAATTCTTTCCGAGACACCATAAAGGAACAATATTATCCCATGGGGAGCTATGAGGACAAGTACATACAATGGACTACACTGCGACAACAAAGGGATCAAGATGTGCATGAGATGAAAAATCTGTTCCATACCTTGCGCACAAAGTTGGGTATCAAAGATTCAGAGAAACATTTGGTGCTGAAGTACCGAAATTGTCCACACAAATACATTCAAGAGGAAATGGAGTTCCTTGACATCTCCTCGCTTGGTACGGAATACCGGTATGTTGCCAAGATTGAGCAGAAATTCAAATTGAAGAAGCGAGACTTTGGATCTACGAATCAAAAGCAAGCAAAAGGTTCCCCCAAACCACAGAACAAAGGACAAATCCAAGGCATGGAGGTTCAAGACAACCTGCCAAAGATGCAAGAAAATAACAACATGTGAAGCTGAAGAAGGACACGAGAAAGTGGTGTGAGTTCCATAAGAGATCCACTCACAACACAAGTGAGTGTCATGCCAAACAGTCACTGGTGGGCAAGATTAGGGCTTCTGAATCAGATGCATGCTCCCACACTGAATCAGAACCTGAGAAGGGGAATGACAGAGGGAAGCATATTATTGATGCAGAGCCCAATGCCATCGTTTCCACCACGAAGATCCAAAAGGAAGAACTGGAAGATCCAGAGGAGGAGCGTCTCTTCCACTCCCAGATGTGGGTAAAGGTTTCCCCGCTACAGTTCATTGTCGATAGTGGGAGCCAAAAGAACCTAATTTCAGCAGAGGTCTTGAAGCGGTTGGGCTTGCCGATCACAACACACCCACATTCGTACACCATCGGGTGGCTTCACCAAGGATGAGATCTCTGCGTCAACCAACAGTGCCACCTTCTCTACAATATCAAGCCCTTCACCGATGAGGTATTATGTGACATTTCTCCTCTTGATGTTTGTGATGTATTATTAGGCCAACCATACTTGTGGAAGCGACATGTTGTGTATGAGTCTTGGCCTTGCGTTGTTATTGTTACCTTGGAAAATAAGTTGTACATGATACCAGAGGTACCACCGCCTATTGTTATCTCTTTGGTTACTGCAAAACAATGCAGTAAGCTCATTTCCAAAACCAGATTTTTTTTTTCCTGATGATCCGCCCTTAGGGAAAGAAGAAGACTGTGGCCATGACCTCCAGATAGGGCTCTTCTGCATGACAAAAAAAAAAGGACAAGGTCGTGGAGGAGTACCGAGACATCTTCACCTCACTCGTTGGGATGCCTCTGCACTGTCAGGTCAAGCACCCCATCGATTTGACCCCAGGTGCACCGCTGCCCAATGGACCGATCTATCAGTGCTCTATTCTGGAGAACGATGAAATCAAGAGGAAGATTCAAGAGCTGTTGCAGAAAGGTCACATCCGACCAATTTCATCGCTCTGTGGGATCCCGATCGTGTTGGTGCAGAAGAAGGATGGGACTTTGAGACTTTGTATTGACTATCGGGCATTGAACAAGATCACTTTCTAGAATAGGTACCCGATCCCATGGATTGATGACCTTCTGGACCAAATCAAAGGGGAGAAATATTTCAACAAGATCGACTTGAAGTCCGGGTATCACCAGGTACCAATCAAACCGTCCAATGTGTGGAAGACTGCCTTCAAAGCCAAGGAGGGCCTTTTTGAATGGCTGGTCATGCCTTTCGGGTTGACAAATTCTCTTGCAACCTTCATGAGGATGATGGAAGACGTCTTGCATCCATTCACCAACTCATTTGTAGTAGTGTACCTGAATGACATTCTGATCTTCAGCTAGACTTGGGAAGAGAACATCCACCACATCTGACATGTCCTCCAAACACTGCGGAAACACAAGTTGTGTGCCAATTTGGAGAAGTGCACTTTTGGCATGACCCAGGTTTAGTATATGGGATACATTATTGATGAGCGTGGGGTGCATGTGGATCCAAACAAGATCCAAGTCATTCGGGATTGGCCAATCCCGACCAGTCTAACAGAGATTCGTAGCTTTCTAGGTCTTGCTAATTTCTACCGCAGGTTTGTGTTGGGATTCTCTCATATCACTTGGCCCTTGAGTCAAGTCACCAAGGGAGGAGCGAAAGCAAAATTCTTTTGGTCGGAGTCTCAATAGAAGGCGTTCATAGAATTGAAACATCGCCTATGTTGTGCCCCAATGCTCACATTACCAGACTTGCAACAACCATTTGAGATCAAGATAGATGCCTCTGACTATGCTATTGGGGCAGTTCTTACTCAAGAGGGGCATCCAATGGCATGTCACAGTGTGACACTGTTCGAAAGTATCCCACTTATGACAAAGAAATGTATTCTATTGTGCAGGCTTGCCGACAATGGAAGCATTAAATTTTGGGGAAGGAAACGATCATTGACACATACCACCGACGCCTACATTTCATACAAACACAAGGGAATTTTTAGAATGATCGCCATCAGAAGTGGTCCACATATCTGCAACAGTTTCATTTGAACATCAAGTACAAGAAGGGAAACACTAATAATGTTGCAGATTTTCTCAGCCGACTTCCGAACGTGGCAATAACCATCGTGCTCAACTCTTGTGGGAACAAGACTTCTGATTGGCCGCTTCTCTACAAGAGCGATCCAAATTTCGGCCACACATACAACACCCTCTTGGAGGGTAATCGAGTTCCAAATTTTCACCTCTAGAATGCACTAAAATGTCACCTGGGACACCTTTGTGTTCCTTCAAGCGAGCATGCAAAGATGATTTGGGAAGCGCACTATAGTCGGGTTGCTGGGCATTTCGGGGTCAAGAAAATAGTGGCAGTATTACAGAAGTATTTCTATTGGCCAAACCTTCGACAAGATGTCGAGAAGTACATCAGATCATGCACTGCCTGCGCCATTTCCAAACCGACTATCAAGAAGCAAGGCCTCTATACTCCATTGCCTACCCCCAGTCGACCTTGGCAATCCATCTCCATGGATTACATGTCGGGCCTTCCTTCTACTAAGCATGGCAACGACTATGTTTTCCTGGTCATCAACAGATTCTTGAAGATGACCATTATGGCGGTCTGCAAGAAGAATATCATAGCAGAAGCCATTGCTAAACTCTTCTTTGAACGAGTGTGGGTACACTTTGGGATCCCACAGTCTATCATATCAGATCGGATAGTAGGTTCCTCAATACATTTTGGTCCAACCTCTGGTCAATGATGGACACCAAGTTCACCAAGTCCACAACTTTCCATCCCCAAACTGATGGCCAGACAGAGGTCATTAACAGGATGATCGTACACATTTTGTGCATGTACAACTCAAAGAATCCACGCACATGGGATGAGAGCCTCCCCTATGCACAACATAGCTATAACTGGGCCCTCCACAACTCAACCGACCACAACCCCTTTCAGGTGGGCTTGGGATACTAGCCACTATGTCCCATTGATGTAGCCATACCATTTGCAGCGACTCAGGCAGATTCGACTCATGTCCAGTCTGAAGCTGCCAAGGCGAACAACTTCATTGAGCGCATTCAACACATTCATCAACAAGTTTATGACATATTATAAAGCGCCAATGCTAAGTACAAGAAACGACATGATCAACATTGGGTGCAACACAACTTCCAGGTTGTCGACAAAGTGTGGCTACATTTGCAGAAGGAGCACCTCGTTGGACCCCACCGCAAGCTTCGCCCGCTCTGATATGGGCCATACACCATCACCAAGGTTGTAGGGGACAATGCGTTTGAGCTCAATATCCCACCATTCCTGGTTCTGCACCCAGTGTTCAATGTGGACCACCTTCGACCTTACTTTCCACCTCTACTGGACACAGCTGACATGGCAGAACAACTCACACCAACAGAGTTAAACCCAAACCGCATGGAAAAAAACACAACTGATCGGATTATGGACACACAGATCAAGAACAACCGCTAGTAGAGGATCCATCTATATCGAGTTGTCAAAGCTGGCCAACTCCTTCACTAGGGCAAGTGGCTCACCAGGGACCAAGTTCAACAGAATTTTCCTCATCTCATGAAGGAATTCAACACAAGGGGGACCATTGCTTCCTAAGGGGGGAGGAATTATCCAGGTGGATATTGGTGGCCACCCGCCTATTCCACTTGGATCCCCACTATTGTTTCTTTCAGTTTTTCAATTTCCTTAATTTTAGCACAATTTACTATTTTTGGCATTTTTTCAGGTCCTAAACTTCCAGAGCCGTTTTGAGGCCCCAAACGACGTTTTTTGGGAATCAAACATATGGCAAATATTAGTTTGTTCTAAACCATGATATTCACAATTCATAGTTGTAGCCCTCGAATAGATCTTTCTAACGATCTACATATGCTTCAAACAGAGATAGTATGCCAAAGTTATGACCCCAGAAAATTGATGTACCAATTTACCCCGATGGGGCCCATATTCTGGTGTTTTATCTCCTAGGGTTAGGTTTTTGGATGTCTAGGGTTTCCATTGTTTCTCAATAATATATAGGCCTTTGAGCCTCATTGTAACACAGAGTTCAGAGGCCTGTAGCCGCCACATCTCTTCTCAGAGATAAACTACCAACGCCCTAGCTAGTTTATTTCTATTTTGTCTCTAAGCAAATTTCAGTTTTTTGATATTAATGAAATGAAGCGTTATTTCTGCTGCATCTTTGTATTCATGGTTATTTTTGTATTCTATTGCGTTCCTGCATAAATTCGGATCAATGTTGCTCAGATCCAAAACCGTGAGAGAGGTGAGAACAGAGGTTATGATGTCCCTGCCACAACATCTCAACATAACACTATTGTATAGCATTCAAATAAGGAAAAAATGCCACCTTGGAACATTGTATCCAATGGGACTAACCAAGAATTTCCAATCCAATTTGATATCCTTCAAGAACAGATCTTTTTCCAAGCGTTGATTCTCAATTTGCAGAGAGCGTCAGCTCGGCTCAGATCATGTTCCATCTTCAATTTGCAGAGAGCGTCAGCTCAGAGCAGTGGAGATCGTTCGATGCTCAGAGCCAGTGGAGGCATCAACCTAATATATAATTATGTTGGGGATGGAAGTGTATTTGGAGATAAGTCAAATACCCATTAAGTATCCGAAATTTGATCCACACACAACCTTTTCTTGCAACATCTTGGAGCCATTCTCTGGTGCTTTCTCATGCGTAGGCTCCAACATCACACTATCCGTATCTGAGTATGAAGGAGGAATATAGGAGCGTTGTGCAGGTTGGGCTCTGCATAGGATCCAGACACACGTTCAAAACCCCTCTAACAACACCATCTCGAAGTTAGAAGGATCATTTTATTCTATATATCGTTTTGGTTGCGTTGATGGAAGTTAGTAAATTCAAACTCTAGGAAATTTGTCTTGCATTACAGTGCCAGGTGGTGCTCATCAATGAGATCGGGTGCACGACCAATTTTTTCTTCGAAAGACATGCTCAGCAAAGCCACCATCAAAATACAAAATTTATCTGAGTTCAACACTCCTCACGCACCACGCTTCTTTATATTCACGCTTTTGTATCTTCAAACTTCCATTAATATGAATGCATCATATATTGTATGAGAAAATTGTAATTGATGGGTATATTAAGCAATAGGGGAAGCGGGGACGCAGAGCACTTGGAGTCACCAAAGGCAGCGTTGAAAACGAAGATGGGACGACGGTGAAGCCCGTTATTGCCATTGTCATGTCTTGAGAACAATAATAACCATGACACTCTTTGACTAGTGATATAGATAAAACACACGACAACTTGTCACCGATGGTATAGACAAAACAACTGGCAGCTTGTGATTCATAGTATAGGGAAAAATGGGGAGAGTCTTTTATTAAAGAAACACCAATTTATGTAATTAATTGATAAATAAGGATGGCCTGGTTGTCTTGTCCTACACAATAATGATGAAGAATATGTGATGAGTAATTTTTTAACTAGAACTATAATATGGTTTTCTCCCTTTTTTTTAATGGAACTAAGTACATGCAAAATCATACATATTTGCAATGTTTTAAATAGATCATATATTATATCAAAGTTACAAACAAATATTCTGGTTTATTATCTTTTTTAACATAATTTATATGTATAAATTAATCACATATATATGAGGACCGGGAAGAAACAAAAATATAATAAAAAATAAACAAAATTACAATTAATTTCTAAAGTGAATAATTACATGAATAATTACATCAAAGGTGTTTTTTAAGGGGAGATTCCTTTCGAGGCATCATAGTCTCTCCAAAGTCTATAAAAACTTGTACATCTGCTATCATATGTTCATTTTGTTCATAGCAATCCACAATTCATCTCTTTCCACATGTCCTATCCTTCATCAAATCCAAGGGGCGGTTTCCAAGCGGCGAGTTCGGCAAGATGATGGAGCATGTAGAAAAATACACTTTTTCCTTGGAAGGATTAAAGCTAGGACAACCCCTAAGGATTCAACGTGCAAGCCCTACTTAAGTGCTTTCCATTTTCACTGCTACAAAGAGAATGTACCCTTCGTGAAATCAATTGGGAAGATTAGTGTTCTAGGCAAAAAAATAATTGTAAACTAAACTCAAACTTGAAGGCAGAGAATCGGGACAACAATCCAAGGATTATGCAAGATGAAGTTCCTTCATTTTTCTTGTGTAGAGAGGGAAAGGATTGAAGATGTGAGGATTAACAAGAAATCAATATGGATGCAATCATTAAGTGGTGGGTCATTCCCATTGGGGAGGAGGTATGGTTCTAATATTAACTCTTAGACAATTTCACCATATATAAACATTGATTCCCTTGGACCCAACATAAGATCCATCTTGGCACAAAGCCCCCTGCACAATCTCCAAGTGTTCACCTATGTAGAGCTCAGGGTTGAAACCAAGAATTTCATTCACACCCTAGTGCTTGGACAAGGTGGATTGGGTCTGTGTATAAAGGTTTGATCAAGAGCCTTGACGATCCCCATGCAAAAATTGAGGTAGTTATCAAACAACTCAATAGAGAAGGATTACAAGTAAAACATATTTTCATGGCCTTTTGCTACTTTCTAGGTCCATTTTTCAATACCTATGACTTTCCTCTCCTGAAAAATTGGTGCATCTAAATTAGACGTTTACAATAATGTTATTTGTTTTTTGGAGTAAACATTTATCTATGGTATGGCATCACCAGGCTCAACCACAACATTATATAGTAACTCAAAACATTGCAAGTACCTAGGCACAATAATCCCAAGGGTCTTTATCCTGGATAATTACTCTTGTACTCCCAGCATGAGATTCAAATGATTTATGGCCCAGTTATCAGCCACACCAAGAGTGTAGTTGTTGCTAGCGAGAGGAAGGAACTCGAAACCTATATCCAACAGATTGTTGACTTTTCTGTTATACCACAACCTTATGTGCAAGTTGGGAAGATGTTTTCACAACATTTTATATGCCAACAATGCATCAATTCTGTTTTAAATTTTACCCGAATATGTCTTCTAATGCATGAATCCAATTTTGAATTTTACCCATATGTCTTCCAATGCTCGATCCACGTCGAAGGAATTTTTTAAGGGGAGGTTCCTCACCCAATTTTCATCGCTTGTCGAGGCCTTATAGAAACATGCCATGTGTCCATTTAAATTAGAATAACATGGAAGATATTTCCTTGTTTTTGTTTTGTACTTGACCTCCCTCCACTGCCCTACTGCACCCTCGCCCTAATCCTTCCCCTTGTACTTGACCTCCCTCCACCACCCTTATCCTTCCCCTTTTCACTGCAGCGTTGCATATTACATTCTACTCGAGTATTGGTTGGTGATATGAATATGGACCGAC
>JZKD02S0856742.1:144754-164635 GCA_000966675.3 Picea glauca
GGCGTAAAGTTATCCAAAGAGTTTCCAATAACTACCATAATTATGTAACCCTTGTCTATAAGAGGGATATTGGGAAATCTTATTGAAATTAGAACTTATCATAATGTATTCAAATGTGGGTTGAAGAAAAGGAAGCACTAATTCATATAAGGCATGTTTTATCCTCAAATTTAGGGTCCTTATTGATAGTGTGTGCACAATTCAACTTAATCAAAGACTTAGAAAAAAAACCTTTCACAAATAGATGGTCATGATCAATGTTGCTAAAGAATAACTCCAAGAGTTAGATAACCACTTCACAAATAGATGGTCATGATCAGTGTTGCTAAAGAATAACTCCAAGAGTTAGATAACCACTTATGAACATTGTTCAGTGATGGTCATAAGCCATTGAATTTGCAAGCCAACCCATGTTCCACAAACTAGTGTTCTTCCTTCTTGACCCATCAAAGTTCAAACATCAAAGTCCAAATTGATGTTGTCTTCTCCATGCAATAAGATGGGATATGGGCATTTCTTAAAAAGTGGAGGAAAGTTTGTTGAAGATAAACCAACAATAAATGCTACTTGAGGTGTTGTTTGAATGAAATGGGTTATCTTAAAAGAGATTTTTTACTTTTCACATCCCATTAAGTGAGAAACTTTTAGAACTCTAGAGGAAGTCATCCTTTTGCTTTGAGACCCTCTGTGGAGATGAAGCACTGAGTGCATGATATATTTATTCTAAATCCTCCAGTTAACCAATGCATAACCAACTTCTAGTTGCTTGTTAGTACATATCATCTTCTATTGGTTAGAGGAATGTAGTGTATGGTTTTGGCACTTTTTAATGACTAGAAACATATCCCTTTCGATAATCTCATGTAGAATTTTCACTTTGTATTATCAATGCCCAACATGCATATGATGACATGAAGGTCCTCCAACGCATTTGAGGGATGACTTACATATCCAAAGCTTCCCTTTTGAGTCCCACTACTATTGTCTAGATGTGTGATTATGCTCTCCCATTTGATGTTTAGCACCTTGTTATGGTCCCATAGCCTAGAATTTGGTCCTTTAACCGTTGGTCATACGTTTGTCTCTAGTGTACCTTTTAGCCAATTCATTTGGGTCATTCCCTTATTGAATGGATGTAGTTAATGGTCCTTCAATGAGTTAAAAAGTCTCGCTTGGGTCTTCAGTCCCTAATCGATTTGGGAACGCTCTTTGAGGAGTTCACTTAGTCAAATTTCCATTCACTTGGGTGTTCCATAGAAATGCTCCAAAACACTACTTTTTCTATTTATATCATGCTTGTGGCCCACAATTTGCATTTACCTACAAATTAGAGCTTTGTTTTGTCATTGTCCATGCTAGTTTGGCTATGGTTGTCCTGGTGAAAATGGTAAAAACGTATTGGGTTCAAAGTTATAGAGAGAATACCCTTCCAATAATGAGTGCAATGGTTATCTATTCCATACAAGTGTCCCCTATTTTATTTATGTGCTCCCTTGCTCATTATTAAGGATACCTAATTGATCTCATTCATATCAAAACTCTTCCAAACATCTAGCTCACTTGCAATCTAGCAATCTCCTTCCACCTTCCACACTCTTATACTTTCCTAGGTATGAGGTATCCATCAAACCCCGACCTATTAAAGGCCACTATAGTTGGTACTTCCATCCCTTCATTGGCTTAGATTTCCCTTTGTTGGATCAATGCATTGCAGTTTCTTCTAGTAAGCTTTCTCACATTTATTTTGTTTACACTAGGCGTTATTTACTAAAATTAGTCTCCATACATAACAATACATATTAACCTCTATTATTATTCCCCTTGGGTACTTCCCTAGGTACCCCATATTATCCCCTTAGCTACACTACAACATCTAGTGGTGTACTTTGCTTTGTCCCTAATCACACTTTATTCAACGTTCATCTCTACCTCGAAGTGAACTCCAAAACATGCTTGTGAGTGAGGAGGTAACCTTCTTCATTATGGGAACTTGGGTCATACATGCCTGCACTTCATTTATTTATCTTTAGTTGTGTGTGTGACTTGTGTATCTCGAATTGTATTTGGAGATAATATATTCTTGGTTATTTTCATAAGGATAAGAGCACCATCTCATATACAAAGTGGGATTCTGTTATGATTTGTAATCCTTAAACTTGAATCACAAACAAGAAACAAAAAATGATCAATTCTTGATTTATCAAAAGACCCTTAAGGTAGGGTAACACCCTACATTGATCCTTTTATGAAAGGAATCCATTATTGTTCACTTGCCTCTTAAGGTAGGGTGACCTCTTAATGACCTAGGCTTCAATAAAAAATACTCCACACATAATCCATAAGGAGGTCTCCATCCTTATTTATAGCTAATGAGAGAACCCCCTAATCATATCAACCTCCTAACTACATAATGGACCTTCTTTAATGCAACCACATTACAATTATTCAACACTAACTACCATAGTAAGCCATATTTAATAATAAAAAGCATGGACCTAGTCTACCTTACATTGAATAACCTCCCATATTACTACTCTAATATGCCCTTCACCCCCATTACACCCCTAGGGAGGATCCCAACATCCAACCCCCTTAGAAAAGTGTTTCCCTCAATGCTTGTTGTGAGGAGGTACAAGTATAAACCAACATCCCATTGATGAGTGTTGATTGTAATGCTAATGTATCCCAAGGAAACAGGGTCCCACGGACAAGTGTTAAGCATAATGCTGAAGTAGGAAAATGAATCTGGGTCCCATGTACAAGTGCTAGCCACCAAGATGAAGTAGTGCAAGAAGCTCCATCATAAACCTAGGTCCCAAGTATGAGCATTGACTGCAACACTGAAGTAGTCTTGGAATCTCATCCATAATCTAGGGCCCATGTACAAGTACTATCCTTAATGTTGCAGTAGTTCAAGAAGCTCCACCCAAACCCTGGTTCGCATGTCCACATGCTCATGATGGCTCCTAATTGATGACCCTTGAGTCTAATGAATAGTTGAAGATGATACTCTCACCATGGTCATGTGGATCCAAGTAAATATAATCCACAAAAAAAATCATCCATGGAATTGTAAAAGGTTGGTTTTGTATTTGGAAGGAACACTACCACTAGAGAACATGCACGTTAAACACCGATGTCATAACAACCTCTTGATTTCCCTCAATGATGCTCTCTACATAAGGTAGATTAGAGTCATCAAATAGAAGGTGAAAGTAGTTGTCTTCCTAGAAAAATAAATGTCCATGTGCCATTCATCACAAACATCCTCTAAGTCAAATCGAGAATTTATGGCATTGGTATAATCACTTTGGATGATAGGAATGTCATGCCAATGGTACAACTCTCCTTAAATTCATGTCAAATGTATTATGCAATCCCATTAGATCTTGCAATAGGTTAACCTTTTCCTCCCATATCATGATCCCTAACATTACCATTCTTCAATTATGTTAGGGTTTGAGGTGAAAATTTTGAAATGGTCCTAACTCCCTCAATACTGACTAGAATCTCTATTATAATAACAATAAGAAAATGTCACGGCCATTCAACATCTTTCTAGCACCAGTTTAGCCTTAATTTGAGTACTCTATCACAAGATATACGATCCACAATCCACACAATTGTCACTATAAAACCCTAAAATAGTTGATTTCAAATCATTGATATCTCCACTTTTTAGAGATCAGTTGTGCTGATATGTTTTTTGAACTTAGGTGTTTTTTGACAAAAACTTAGTTCTACAATTGGTTTCTTCAAATTCTACTTTGAAAACTACAAGAATTAATCCAAGTGTCACGACTCTCTTTTTTCCTTTGAAAACCTACAAAATAGAAAAAACTATTCTTTTTGGCCGAAGAAAGAGTTTTGATACCAACTATTATGATCCTTAATCCTTAAACTTGAATCGCAAACAAGATATACAAATTACTCAATATTTCATTTATCAAAATACCCTTAAGGTAGGGAAAAAAATTTACAATGATCCTTATATGGAAGAAATCCACTCATGTTCACTTGCCTCTTAAGGTAGGGCAACTCCTCAATGAGCTAGGATCCAATACAAAATAATCCACACATAATTCATAAGGAGGACTCTCTCCTTATTTATAGCTTTCAAGAGAACGTACTCATAACAACCACATAACTAAGTAGTGGACCTTCTTCAGTGCAACCACATTACATTTATTTCATACTAACTACCATATTGGACCTATTCCACCTTACATTGAATGGCCTCCACTATTTTACTCTAATCGTCCCTTCGTCCCCCCATTACACCCATAGGGAGGATCCCAAAAAAATAAATTGGGCAATGAGACAAGTCTCTTCCAAGCATCCTAGCTTGGGCCTTTCTCCTTTTGTTAGTGCGATATCTCACTCTAATCATCATGATACACACGAATGCCCTCCTTACCTGTATCTTAAGCTTTATAATATCAATGAAATCCAAACTCTCCATATTTAAGGTAACATTTTTTAAGAAAGAGGTTTCACAAAGATTTTCATGACACCTCTAAAAATACCCAAGTTGTAAAGTCACTTAGAGGTACATCACTTTTCAGCCACTAACTTAGTGAGCATATCCTATGACTAATATAATCTTTGCTACAAATTTGTACCATTAGGATTGTAGAAAAACTTAAGTAGCAAATTTGGAAACACTTGGCCCCTTTTCACCACTTTACAATACCTATTATTTTTTATAACTCCATTAAGGTAAGACATCATTAAAATCCCTACCTTCCCAGTATTTCATTGTTATAATGAATTAAGTTGTAATATTCTTAACCCAAATTCTTCTATGTAAAAATGATATTAAATCCTTACAATAAGTTTTTCAATGAGGAATATTATCAATCATCCAAATTCTTCTATGCAAAAATGATATTAAATCCTTACAATAATTTTTTCAATGAGGAATATTATCAAACACATGGCAAGCACACATAAATAGAGCAGAATAATATGGCATGTTGGCAATAATAGAGGAGAATTGGGATGTTGAGAAGGAAAATTCCTCCCACTTCCACATGGGTAGGGGATTTTTACATAAAGGGTAAAAAAAAAGACATGGCTTGTGCAAAAGAAGAGGGTAAATGATCAACAATGGTCTAATAGCTTGGCTTAGAGGTGACATCCATAGAGAATTTTCTATGGTTCGATAGAAAATTTCTCGCCAATAACTAGTTTTCTTGGACCAATTTTTTCAAAGATAAGTGTTCCATATTTGTGTTTAAATTCTTATCAATAATTCAAAAACAAAGTTGTATTTTGCTCATAACTACATTAGAATGAAAATCATAGTTGTATAATAATTCCATGCTTAATACTACATTACTAAATTGCATGCATCTATGAATGCAAAGTGGAAATTTGTGTTAAGTCCCTTAGTTCCAAAAGTAAGCAAATTGAATATCCAACTTAATTTAGAGTTTGTTGGCTTGAATTTTTGTGGTGCATTAGATATATTGTATGTAATTGAACTTGAGTGGTGATGGCCACATGTACATTTTGAATTACTCACACACAATGGTGTGGAATGCCATCATAGGTGTAGGACCATTTAAGCTTATGAGTCTCTTTGTATTAAGTTTAAAGTGTTGTTCAAATGATCTTAGTAACCTTTGTTTTACTTTGGAATATTACATTATAAGTGAGACTAAAGTTCTATTGTTTTTTTTTAATACATGTATGATTCATCACATGTGTTATATTAAAAAAAAAAAATACAATATTATATGAGTATAACTTTTGATTCATCACATTTGTTATATTAAAAAAATAAGTACATTATTATATATTATATGAGTATAACTTTATGGGTACTAATTTTTTATTAAAATTAATTCATAAATTTAAAAATACTTTTATTTATAGTTACATCAATAAAAAAATTATTAGTTTTATTTCTAGACATCTTTTCAATTTAACTTAATCATAGTTGTATAGATAGTGGTGTAAGAGATGATTTGTAAATATACTTTTCTCACAAAATGATTAACTCATAATTTTTTATTATATGTCTTAGGAAGTCCATTTTATAGTTCAAAAATCTCTTAATTGGAATTTGACCTTTATTTATTTGTTTTTGTTTTTGAAGTCATATAGAACTTTCAAAATGACCCAATGGCTTATCAAGCACATTCGAAAGAAAAAATTTCGAAGTGGCCCAAAGTCCTATTAGACATGTTCACAAGAAAATCTTACAAAATGGCTTGATGACCTATTGGCCATGTTCAAAAGAAGATCTTTCGGAGTGGCTCGATGACTTATCGAGCACATTTGAAAGAGTATATTTCAAAATGACTCAATGGCCTATTAGGTCTATTCGAAAGAAGATCTTTCAAAATATCTTAATGGTCTATTGAGAGTGTTCGAAAGAAGATCTTTCAAAATCACTCGACGGCCTATCAAACATGCTCAAAAGAGTTTTCATCTTCACTTGTATTTTTGCTATTCCAATAATGCAAAAAAGTTAAAATTCCTTTTTATGAAGAGGATGTTTCAACTTTCTTAGAATTTGTTCTGTGTCAATTGGAAGGCCTTGCCCACCCATAGGTACAAATTTGGGGAGATTTACCCATCTAGTGAGTCCAAAGACGTCGCAACTCCCCCATACCCAAACAAAAAGGGTCTATAAACACAAAAAGGATGTCTGAGTCTAATTCTACTACCTCCAAAAATCACAAAATACAAACTCTTTTATTTATGGCATGTACTTTGCAAAATATTTTTTTTAAGAATATTTGATAGTTTTTTTGTTAGCTAGTTTGTCCATGATTTATTAGTTTGTGGTATTAGAAACCACTATTCAGGGTTTATAAGTCGTCAAAATACCTAGGATTGCATCTGCCTTATTCAGGGTTTATAAGTCGTCAAAATACCTAGGATTGCATCTGCCTTGGCCACGCCAACCCTTACCATGGTTGGATTTTTATGGGTCTCCTCCAAACTAGTGGAGTTTCTAACCTAGTCACTTTAGAAAACTACATCCATAGAAACCAAT
Source organism: Picea glauca (assembly GCA_000966675.3). Lineage (NCBI taxonomy): Eukaryota > Viridiplantae > Streptophyta > Pinopsida > Pinales > Pinaceae > Picea > Picea glauca. The sequence goes on from JZKD02S0856742.1 coordinate 151,764, forward strand.
TGCACTAGTTGAATTTGACAAGGATATATGATAGTTAACTTTAAATTGTGATGTGTTTAGGCTAATGGCAACAACCTCCAAGCCAACACCTACCAATAAACTTATAACTTAGCAAAGAACTAACTATCAAATTACCCTCTAACATTATAACAAAAGAGTAGTCTAAACGTTCTACCTTTTGGGAATTTTCCGGATATTTTTTCCTTTTGATTTTGTCAGAAATCCCGGTGGGCAATGGTTAGATCTGCAGATTTGAGTGGCCAAGGGTTTTTTCAAAGCGCTGAATCCATTTATACATCCAAAAATGCAATTTAAACAACAAAAAATAGCGATTTTATCCAGATTTACATAGCCTGATCGTCCAAGCAAAGTATCTCCATTATTGAGATCGTTTTTTCCAATGCACAGAGTAGGTTAGTTGGAACTTGGCGGTATACATCAGTATCACTCTCATTTTATTGGGAAACATGGCCTCTGTATGTGTCTTCTGGTGTGGGCCATCACAAAAATGGATTTCTTCACCACCGCCCACGTTCTGCAACTTCCAAGATGGAACGAAGAACCAAAGCCGACGATAGAATTGACTGACGCAACCGAGCTTTGCGGGGGTTTGAATTTTCCACCGCAAATCTGCAGACTGCATCGCTAAATCTCAGTAAATTCACTTCCTCGTCGGTGTGGCTTCCCCAAAATTGCGACAATCTTAGCTTCCATGATTTGACATCTGGTACTTGTTTTCATCCATCACATGGCACACTAAAGGAGTTGCTCTGTGCTGTACTCGTACACCACTCGACGTTTACCATGGGCTACGCTTAAGACCCACTTTTTAACGAAAAAAAAAGGCACTTTTGACTGTCAATTTCTTGAAGTACATGTGAATTTGAACGATTTGATCGTTAATTTCTTGAATCGCTTTCACTGTCATTTTCTGGAAGTACAGCTAAATGCGACCAATTTCAAAAATACGCGTTTCCCAAAAAAATTACAGGTTTTCCGATAGCAAAAACGACCTGGAAACCATCTATATGATGCTGTAGCTGTAGAATACTTGTATAGTAACTTGCATCGTTTTCTGCAATGCAACTTTTCTTGTGTGTTTTTTTCTGAAAATCCGGTGGAAAATTATAAAACTGTTAAACAAAATATCATTTGTTCACAGTTTTATTAGTTTCGGTTTTTGGCGTATGTCTTATTGGATTATGTTTTATTCAGTTTAACTGTCAAGGTAGATATAGCTGGCCGAATTTCGGCCATGGATGGTTGAGAAAATGCTTTTTGTTACATGTGTAGTGTTTTTGAATACATACGAATACCATTTGATAGCTGTAAAGATTTAAAGACAAAAAAAAACAGTAGATGAACAGGTCCTTACGGCACAGTAACTGAGTCCTACAGGGACAGTACAATGTAAATTTAAATTCTATGTCGAAAATATCAACATTAAGATATTTTTTTTTTTAATGCAAAAAAAGGTAAAATAATATTATGTGTGAATACATTTAGGGGCAATTCAATTGTCAAGTGTGTGTTCGAAGAGGTTATAGTTTAAATCTCCCAAATTTATCCGTGTTTTGAAAGACTTATAAATATGGAACTTAGAGGTTAATTTTGACCGTTACAAAAAAAAATAAAAAACTGTGTAAATATTAATGATACATTATAATGGTATGAATAATAATGATATTAACATTTAATGTTATGGTGTAAATAATAATGATAGATAACCATCATCTAATGTAATGATGTAAATAACATTGATAGAATAATCTTTAATGTAATTTAATGGAATGGAATAAAATAAATAATAATAATTGTTGTATTGTTATTAATGTTTTATAATTTTTAGAAAATATAAAAATTAAATAATTATATTATAGATAATATTTTTTTTTTTAAATTGTATTTGAGTGATTAATGGTTTATTAATTAATAAAATAAGTTTAGTAATAAAAATTAGAGGAGGAAGGAGTCAAACATACTTATTTTGCAAATAATCAAGTATCATGTTAATGTTAATAGCAAATAATCAAGTATCATGTTAATAGTAGACAACACTCATTAGTGATAATATGTTGGGATTTATATTTTTTAATTTATTAGCTTTACAACAAGCTAATTCCTCAATTTATTAGCTTTATAACAAGATTAGTCAATGTTATTAACTTTTGAGAGTTTAGGATGAAAATCTTATAATGAATAATATCAATTGAGGAAAATTTTTAGAACATTAAAATATACATTTTCAATAATTAAAGTTCAAAGTTTTATTAATATAAATCTATTTTTTTTTTATGATCGAGAGGAAAAGCAAGAGTGATGATGTAGGTTTTTCTCCTTTTTACCTTCAATTATCATTGCAACCCTAGTATATGTACTTAAATTTGTGTTTTCCTTAGGTGTTTTTTGTCACTAAATCTTTTGGAGTATCTCAGAATGCAAGTTAGGGTTTAGCCTATCCAGGGTTTTTCTCCTTTTGCCTTCAATTATCATTGCAACCCTAGTATATGTAGCTGAATTTGTATTTTCCTTCGGTGTTTTTTGCCATTAAATCTTGTGGAGTCTTCTTGTTGTGCTTCCTGGGATTTGAGGTAAGTTTGGGTTATTTGTGGTAAATGGATTTTCCCCTAGACGGGTGATAATGCTTTGGCTTTCTTTGTAGGCTTAGACAATGTGGGCTTTATACCTTTATGTAGCCTTGGATCTTTCATTGTTCCCTTACTTTGAAGGCCAATAGACGTGGGTGGTTTGTTTTTAGTTGTATATAAAGGGTTCTACTTTGGTTTTAGTTTGGTCTCACTCTTTCCTCTAATGGCATCTCCCTTGTGGAGGTGATTTCTTACTCTTCGATGAGGCTTTACCTATCATAGTCTTTGCTTCATTTTCAGTGGTTTTGCAAGGTTTTACATGGTTTTGACCCTCTTAGACCTATGGTTTCTTTGTTATGTTTGTTGGCTCTTTGGTGGTTTTTGTTTCCTATGTAGATTGGATACTATGTGGCTCCTGGGTCATCTACTTCTACATCTATTATGGTGCTTTGGATTAATTCATGATAATGCATGAGTTCTCTTTAATTGGTTTGGTGTTTTTTGCTCTTGGTCTTCACTCTATACACTTTGATGATTGAGTTATTTTAATTGAGCTTAAAACCCTCTTTTTAATTTAGTGTAATCTAACACATATTAAATATATTATCACCATTTCTTATTTAAAATTATATATATATAACAAAATTTTATTAAATTAAAATTAAAATATTAAAAAGTACAATTTTTTTTTTTTTTAAATTTTTTATCCCACTTATTAATAAATAAAAAAGCTCTATAAAAATCCACCTCAAAGACTAACTTGATGTCTCATTATTCTCTATTTTACGTGCGTCATTCAAAGGTATATCCATCAATTAACATGGAATTAAGCCATAAGATTTTTAGTAGTCAACTATGGTTGGTGAAGGGTTAAAGCTTCTTTACAATTTATCTCGATGAGAATTTAATTAATATAATAATAACATAAAACATGGTAGATTCTAAAGGCAAAGCCAAGCTCGATTATAATAAAAGAAAATTAACATAATTTTCTACACAGAACATAGTAGACTTTAAAGGCAAATCCAAGCTGGATCATCATTTTTTTTAACCAAATCTCCCACCAAGTTCGGTAGTGGGAAACATTTAAGGTTGTTTTCCATGTGAAAGGTGGATGATGGATTTTTTAATATTGATTATTTTATAAAGTGAATAAATAATTATTTTTTAAAATTTAATAAAAACTATATATGATTAATGATTAATGTAAATTTAAATAATAAATTAAAATTATTAAAATTTAAAAAATAATGAATAAAGATAATTTTACAATTTCATAAAAATGTTGACATGAAAAACTTTTAATCATGCAATATGAAATCCATTCTCAAATTTTTTAATTGAAAGGTTGATTAAGTAATTTAAATTTCATTACATAACCCAAATCTAGAAACATAGAAGCCTAAGTAAAAGGAAAAAATGGCAACGTAAAAGATAAAAATGAAATGAAAAGAAGCCAAATAATAATTGTATTAATAAGGGGTAAATATAAAAGAGTACACGTATGGCCCATCGGTCAATAATAGCGGTGTTTTGTCCGAAGTTCTTACATAGACATAGACATATGCATGTGCCGCTGCTTAAATGGATAGGTGGTTTGGATACGGTTTCATGTCTTTCTCTTTCCGTTAAATTTTTTATATATTACATATGCGCTAGAGATATCTTTAGGCTAAAATATAATACTCATTAATGCGATGTTGCATATGGGCCCATGAAATCTCTCCAAAAAGTTTACATAATAAATATAAAGTAATATTTAACACTTTTTCTTTAATATTTGGTGTGATTATTTTATTCTCATGGTTGGGTAGTATGTTTGAGTTTAATTCTAGAAGTGATATTAGAGTTAATCTTGTCACATGTTGAAATTGAAATTGAATCTGAATAAAAATTATCAATCCCAACCATGGAATTAAATTTAATTGACAAATTTCTTTATATATATAAATAAAGAGAGAGGGGTTTGTTAATTGGTGGAGTATTTACTTTAAACATTACTCCACATAGTTCTAATCCAATTTTTTTTAGCATTATAAATAAAAAGTTTGAATGAAAAAAATAAAAATAAAATTTATTATAAAATTCTTTATAAATAGTCCCCTAAATATAGGATAGTCGGTGACAAACTAGTAAACAAACAATTTTTTTTTTCCTTATAAATATAGTTATTAGATATTTAGAAATCTTAAATTTTAAAATTATAGTAGATATTATCACTTTAAATTTATAAATTCTTACATTATATAATTTTTTTTTAATGAAAAATAAAAGTTTATTATCACTTTTATTTAAATTTATTTAATTTTTTAAATATAATTAATTTCATTGGTTTAAAAAAAGGTAAAATGATTAATTGGAAAAATTGAAATAAACATTTACTTCTAACCAATTTATATATATACTTCATCCAACTTTAAGAAAAACATTTTCTTTTATTATCCTATTATTTAGATAAATTAATAATATTCCTTATAAAAACTCCATATATATTATTATTTTTACTAAAAAACTTATTTAAAAAAAATGATTTTCTAAAATTGGTATATTGAACCTTAAGAAAGGTAAGAGATTACTTAAATTTATTTATAATGTTATTTTTGTTCAAAAAACATTAGGATAAGTGTTCTAAGATCATGTTATTTTAATGACTTAGGTTAGGAAGGTTGGTATTATGACACATATTTTGAAATTGAGATTTAATTTGGGTATACCCAAGGCACTCGATGAGAAAATGATTTTCATCTTCAACTTTCTTGGTGTCACAAATGTGACATATTCTTCCATGCCATTGTGTTTTGGGGATTGTCCAATGCCCACTCTCACATTGTACCTCATGAGAATTAGTTATAATTTTAACAATATTAATTCTCTTTTTAACACTAATCAAAACAAAGAGATATTTTTTATCTTCAAGATTAGGGTTAACCACCTTCTTATATAATATTTTAATTTTCTTTTATCTTCTAATTCTTTAAGACACTACAAGTTTTTCTTAAATTAACTTCTTTTTTTAATCTCAATATTTTACTATAATTTATATTAACATTATAAACAAATTCATTATAATGACATTTTTAAGTTCCTTGTGAAAATCTAGTATACTTTCTCTTCTTTCTTCTGGTTGTACTAAATCGCTTTGAACTTTGTGTATATATATATATATATATATAAATAAAAGTTTAATTTAAAAAAACGCTCGAAATGGAAATCATACAAGAAAAACAAATAAAATTAAATGGAAAAAAAACCTGTCACCGGCATGCCCTAACTCTGCGGAACATGGCGGTGGCATTTGAACCTTATTTCTCGGACTTCCCATGTGATGGTTGTGTACCTTGAAAATGGTGGAAAAATCTGATCTGCGGTGTAAGAGCAAGGTCGGTGACGAGTATGTGGAATTAAAATTAATAATAAGAACGTTGGCGATACACATTCAAATATGGGACAGGTCATCTCGTAACAGCCATGTGATGGACATAGCCATCCATGGCCATGGACCCCAAAGTATCCCCACACGTTTCGATTCCTTGTCTTCTTCCCAACCTTCATGCATAAATAAAAGCCGCTCACAAGATCGTCCATTGTAATACTGTGAGCACTTAGTTTGCCCCCTGTAGCCAAACTCTCTAGTTAGATTCAAAAATGTGGAGCTCCGGGGTTTCGATCTGCCGTTTTCTATGTCTGCTGCAGTTTCTTTTTCAGCTATGGGGCTCTGTCACGGCCAGTGATGGTAAGCTTTTTTTCCATAAATTTGATTCGCTCTGTAAAGCTCTATGCGTGTTCGTTTTGTCCATGCCTGACATTCCTTTGTTTTTGGTTTTTTGAAGGTCTGCTTCCAAATGGGGACTTTGAGTTGGCTCCCAAGCCCAAGGACCTGAAAGGCACGGTCCTTCTAGGGCGAAACTCCTTACCACAATGGCGAACCAAAGGTTTTGTGGAGTACATAACCTCTGGACATCATCAGCGTGATATGTTAGTGGTCGTCCCCGAAGGAGCCCACGCTGTGAGACTGGGAAACGAGGCGTCCATCAGCCAGAGTATCAAGGTCACCAGGGGTTCGTATTACTCGCTTACATTTAGTGCAGCGAGGACTTGTGCACAGTCTGAAAGATTGAACGTCTCTGTGCCTCCGTTTTCTGGAGACATATCCATACAGACCCTTTACAGCAGCAATGGCTGGGATGCTTACTCTTGGGCATTCAGGGCTCCTTCCAGTGTAGTCGATGTAATTCTTCACAACCCCGGCGTTGAAGAAGATCCGGCTTGCGGACCGGTGCTGGACGCAGTAGCCATCAAGGAGTTGTTTCCCCCTAGGTTCACAAAATGTAATCTTGCCTTGGCTTCTTCATTTTCTTGATTTGTCGAATTCTTGATTTTGCTCAGTGAATCTGATCAAAGTGTGTGGCTTGGCTACTTGATTTCTTGATTTTGTGCAGTCAATCTGATAAAGAATGGAGATTTTGAGGAAGGGCCTTACATGTTCGCAAGCTCCAACTCAGGCGTGCTTCTCCCTCCCAATGTTGAAGATGCCATCTCTCCTCTGCCGGGATGGATCATCGAATCCCTGAAAGCCGTCAAGTACCTTGACGGAGCGCATTTTGCAGTTCCGCAGGGCAGGAGGGCCGTGGAGCTCGTGGCCGGCAAGGAAAGCGCCATGTCCCAGATCGTCAGAACGGTTCCTGGCAGATTCTACCGCTTGAGCTTCGCTGTAGGAGATGCCAGGAATACCTGTTTGGGTAACATGATTGTGGAGGCTTTTGCTGGGAGGGAAACGGTAAAGGTTCCCTTCGAATCGAAGGGAGCCGGTACCTTCAAGGCTGCAACGCTCGCGTTTACTGCGATCGCTCCCAGGACTCGCGTTACATTCTTCAGCACGTTTTACACCATGAGAAGTGACGACTTCAGTACGCTGTGCGGTCCGGTGATAGATCAAGTTAAACTCTTTTCTCTTCGTTAAGCGTTCTATTGCTATCTGCTTGTCTAGCTGCAGATTTTGTTTTATTGCTGTCTATTGTATTTATGTATGCATTTGATTAGTGCTTCTGATCTGATCTGATCTGACACCTCCCTTAACAGAAGAGATTGAGACCCACCTGTATTTGAAATTTCTATAGCCTTTTGGCTCCATCCACTGGCTGGACTATTTAAGCTTATGAAGTTATTGTTTGGAATATGTTAACCTGGAATACTAGCCTGAGCTTCTCAGCAAAGGGTATGAACCAGCATTTTGATCACCAACTGTGAGAGATGAAAATAATATTTGTTTTCCACATTACTTTTGCTGTTTTCTGGCTTGTGCTCTGTTCTGTACTTCTTCTGGCTCGTGCTCTGCTGTGTACTTCTGCCGTGCTGCTAATAATCAGTAGGAGAATTTATGGTCCGGCCTGGAGATGGCAAGCACATGTAATTCCCAGTGTAAAGCCGTAAGCTGAGGCGGCCTTTTATTAATTTGTGGATTTCTGGGTTCTTTTCCTCCTCTGTTCAATGGCCCACTACACAAGTACAAGATTAAATATTTTTTTGTTTAATCTTATAAAGCTTTCTTCACATTATACTGTTTTAACGACCCTTTCAGATACGCTGGTAAAAATTGAATCGATGATGATGCAAGCAAATGGGACCATAATTAACGAGGTTTCCACAGATTGCTTTGTAATTAAATATCACTTCAATAACGAGCACATCAAATCAAAACTGCAAATTATCATCACAGAAACTTTTGTTCCTTCCCAACATATATAAAATTTCCTTTATTCAGAGTTTTTGTTTCAGGAATTTTGGAATGTTATTCCAAAGATTCTCTCGGCTGGATTGCTGTGCGAGGTTTTCTGCCACGAGGGTTATTGCAGGTGGCTTGTACAGAGCATTTTTAACCAAAAAGAAAAATAAGCACAAAAATGAAATAAGCTCTAATAACAAATAAAAAAACCGCATGATTCATAATTCGCATCGATAAAGGGAGTTCTACAAAACCCCAGATACAATGAAGTTTTTAAAGGAAAGTAGGTTCATCTATTAATCAGTGGCCTCGAGTCTAAATGTTTGGATCTACATAACTTCATCGCACAGTTCATAAACTTTTACATAGTGTGTTTCCAACTTCACACACCAGAGAGTTTAAGCTACTATTACGATTATATGTGGAAACCTACATACTTAAACAATGTGGAAATCCAAACTAAAGGAAGAAGCCTTTATTTACTCGAACAAGGTGGAAATCCAATTCAAAATAGTGGAAGAAACCTTTATTTACTCAAACAATGTGGAAATCCAAAATAAAAGAAGCCTTTAATTACTCTGTGCAAAAGTGGAAATCCAAAACAAAGGAAAGAAAAAGCGTGGAATGGAAAGAAAGAAGCGTTTATTTACTCATGTGCAAAGGGGTTTTTAATAGTTGAACTTGATATGGTAGAAGACAAAGACCTCATTCCTAACTCCAACCCATGATTCAAGGGTAAAGCGGGGACCCATCCAAAGACTCACTCTCATTTGCTTTAGTGTGGGTAAGGATGTTTAAATTCCCTTTGCAATTATGTGGACTTGATTTGCTAAAGGATATTGAGAATATATAATTGGGCAAATTTCACTTCAAGCACAAAGGAAGCACATGACTACACACACCTCCATCTGTGTGGATATGAACTTAAGAAATCAAGTTAGTGCAAAGACTATATTTGGATGAAATCTCTCGACTACAAGTAAGGCTTCCAGTGTAGTGCTTGCTTCAAAATCAAACATATTGCCATGCATTCCCTTAAGAACAAAATGAAAGGATGCCTTAGAAGAACCCAATAGAAACCCACTCGGTGGGAGTGGGCTTTGGAGGAGTACCACCTTATAAGCAAGGAACCCCAAATGTTGTGTTGCCAAATCCACTTTAGAAAGCAAAACCCCAAGATACAATACGAACAAATATCGTAGCCAAATCATGAGGAGAAGCCTAAAAAAAATCCTCCTCCTTAAGAGAGTCTACAAGCCAACTAGTTAGCAACATAAACCATGTCGCAAACCCAACCCCATGTCATTGAGGATCTAGAAGCAATGTATGTGGCACCATCCCGAGACCCATGAATAGAACCAGATTTAGAGAAGCAACTAGCAACGAAGAAAATAGAGGATTTTGTTCCTATTCTCACCCAAGACAAGAAGGTAGTGCTCTCCCCTTACATTCCCTCCTCGATGTTATAACCCTTAGAAATGAGGCAAGGTAGCTACGTCGAAGTAGTTGTGTATGTTGGGTTGTTTTGGTTCACACTTGCGCGTGCACCAACCTTCCTAACGATGGGGTGGTTTAGACCCAAGGTTTGTCCAGAGCGTATCCAACAAAACCCCAAAGCACCGACATATCAATCCTCAGCCAGGGTCGAGGAAAGTCTCACTCGAGTTGCATAGAGGATCACAGAGACCATAAGGTTACTAAGAACGAAAACAATACACATCCATATTCAACCCATTCATAACAAACACATAATAGATTGGAATTGCCATATATTCATTGGAAGTATTTCATCACAAAAGAGCTATACATTGCGCTGAATGATTGCCTATGACAACCATGGAATCTCATATCATCATTATATCAACAAAGGGAATACATAGAATGTGTCATGTGCCTTGCTTTAGGACTTATACATTTCAAAATGCAGGGATATATTCAAAGACATTACAATACTACAACAGGCTCAGGGTGAGCTCAATGCTGGTAGCTAACTCAAAACTCTCAAACTAGTTGAATAGCTTCTCATAAACTCCTTAAGACATTACCCAACTCTTTATCTGAGCTTAAAGCTCCTTTTATATCCTTCGCTGTTGGGGAGCACTGTCCCTTTCTGCTCTGCTCCACTCACTCATTTGATCCAATTGCCTCGCATGCTTCAGGTGCCTGCAAGCGCTCCATGTAGACTGTTGGCACAGGGGCAGACCCAGGGTTCAACACTACAACAACGCACCAACAAAACCCTAACTACCGACCCTTTCGGCAACACCTGCGAAGCAGATGAAGTCTCACCCGAGGTAAAGGCAGGGGTGGTTGCAGGACTCAGGGGTCTACAACCTTAGCTGGGACACAGATCTGTGATTATAATACTTAATAGAGCACTTAACACCGTTAGTTCGTCAATATTTAACCAATATCTACTTTGTAGATAAAACAGAGCATCGCAACATTCACCCAGATCTAATGTATCTAAGCACTTGGCATAAAGAAATAGATTAGATCTAGTAGATTCAAGCACTAAGCAAGTTCACATAGGTCAGAGCTGGCATTAAGAGTCATCGTAAGCACAAAGCACGAACATATATGTCTATCTATATCAAAGCACTTAACAAGTAAAGACATAAACACATCAGAACATCGCACAGAGTAGAATAACACAGTATTTACGTGGTTCACCCCCACCCTGGGGCTACGTCCACCAACTCTTCTTCTTTATTAGCTTCAATCAATCATCTACATGCACAGAGCCACAAAAACCCTACTCCGCATAGGACAGGAGATCTGTGCGCACCTCGCTAGATTCTCCTTCCCCGAGCTAGGTCTAGCACAAAGCCTTTCACAGTCTATTACAACCACTTGCACTTAGCTCTACAAGTTTCTCACAATATGCATAGAGCATCTACAAACCATACTTGCACTTAACACTTAGCTTATCGGCCCCCACTACTTATGTCACCTAGCTACTTATTTATACTTTACAAAATAGGCCTAAACATGGGTAAACCCATGGGCCGACATCCCATACCCGTTACATAATCCCAAATCCCAAAAAGGACTCAAAAAGGGGTCGAGATCCCACAATCTCTGCTTCGTCTTGCGCTCTGTCTTTTACAGGCTGTCGAAGTCCCAAAATAGGTCAAACTTGACCAAGGATCTTACAAAACTTGGTCAAGGGCCAACAGACCCTCAACACTTACCTGTGACTCGTCCCGAGTCACTCTGGTCTAACTAGTTCTGCTTCGAACGCCTCGAGCTTGGCTCGAGCTGCTTCGACTTGCTACTGTGCTACGACCTCCTGTGCAACAAACTCTTGGACGAATGTATCGTTGATAGGTCCCTCTAGACTCTGTTTAGCTGTAGTGACAACCTGCTCTAGCTCTGCTCCTTGGCCTTCTACCTCTGTAAACAATTGATAGGCCTTATCTTGTACAGGTTGGAGCCTTTAAGTTACTTCCATAACTCTGCTCTGGATAGTGTGGATCTGCTGTTGGGCGGTCCGCTGCTCTTGGGATCGCTTCATTCTTTCCACAACTGACAGGGGTTTCAACTGCGTTTGTATCTTTTCGGCTTGATACTTCACCTCTTGGAGCTGCGACTTCAGTGCCTTCAGTTTCGGGTTCTCCGTAAGTTGTTCATAGGTCTGGGCACTGCAATCAGTGAGTTGCTTACATTCCAGGGTAAGAGCCTTTAGCCTTTCAACTGCGCTCCCTGTTGAGTACATTTTTATGCTTCATTTTTACTCTATAAACTACACTTTTGCCTCTATATCCATCCATTTTGCCTTCATTTCATTCCATATTTTCCATAAAACAGTTTATGCAAGGTATATTTATCATTCTTAGGCTTAAGAATTGAGTTTTCTAAATTTTGGCATTAAAATTGAAAATTTATCAGAAATTACAGGATTTGACTAAATCCCGTAATTGCTCCTAGGTTCGTATACTTGCAGGAAACCTAGGCAAATTCTAAGAATTGGGTCGTGATCCCTGATGTACAAGGATGGAGGATGATCTATCATCTTCGAGATCTGAGCCTTCCATGTGTCTAGTCAATGCTGGTCAAACATGGTCACTTCAACAAAAAATACCTTGTTTTAGCCTTAAATCATGGACAGTTTTGGATTTTCGTGGGATTTGATCATATATTATGGATCTGAAGAGGGCATTCGACCTTCCTAGAATATATTATGGATCTGATCATGATATTTAGGAGATTTATTAGCATTTTTAGTTTTAAAACTCTTGTATAAATACTCTAAAGCATAGACTAGTATGACAACCTTGAATGTGAATGAAGAAACTTTGGAATTTGCAATCTTGAGATCAGTTCTGCGTTTTGTTCTTGATAATGCCGATGATATGATGATGTGAATGCTGCTGGAGCTCTTTCTTAGTTGAGACAACTCAAGTGTACACGTGAAGAATTGGAGGCCCCCTTTTGCCAAACTAGCACACTCTTTCTTTATGTTCTTTTCAAGTAATCTTTGATACATGTTTTAGATTAGATCTTGCTGTAGATGAGTTTTATTCATATCTTGCTGTAGTTAGATGAATTCCATAGCTAAG
>JZKD02S0856742.1:170976-204576 GCA_000966675.3 Picea glauca
GAGGAGGGAAAGTAAAAAGGTACAAATACAACAACACCTTCAACTATGATCGCTGTACAACCCATTTTTAAAATGATAAAAACCCTTTTCTAAAGTCTCCTCCAACGATTTTTCTCCCTTCATAAAAGTGATATGACTCAAACGATTTTCATATTGCTATGTCTCACTTGCACGCTCCCCAGACTCGAACCGCTGATGCACTCCTTTGTACACTTACCTCTATTTCAAATTGAACGCTCTGTTTCACCACGCCAACACCATTCCAAATCCCTATGCTCTAGCAAATTGTTCCCTCCTACGCCTTCCTATCCTGAAATCTCTGATAAAAAACGAATTGTATGTTGACAATTTCATTGTCAACATACAACATTCTCGTCCTGTGGAAAAAAAACGCGGAGGTTGAAGGAGATACGTGGTGAGCAAAGGCAAGAGAACGTATTCAAATAGGAGTCGGCCATTGAAGGTAAGTTCAAACTCAAATAATTGAACAACTAAGTGTAAAATTCAATGTCCTGTAGTACATTTTGAAAACAAGACAGTTCATTTCTAGCAGAGGCCGACTATAAGAAGAAAAATTGAGCTGGAATTTAAAAAGAAGCTTGAGAATTTTTTCGAAATTACCAGGTATGCCCTTGCATAATTTTTTTTTTTATGATTGAAGAACAGAGAACAGCTTAGAAATTTGAAAAATATGAGATTTTCTTTGCTTTTGAACAGAAAAATCTTATTGAAGACCATGCATAGAATTAAATCCAAACAGAGTCTGCAAGTTTAAAAAAATCTTGGTCAAAAGAATTGCAGGGTTGAAACTTTTAGACCTCCTTTCTATAAACAGTGGAAATATTTTAGGGTCTTGCTCTTAAACTTGGAAGAATGGTGTCTAGATGTGAACCAGGGAAGCTTGTTACATCAGAAATTCATAGGGATTGTATACAAATTTTGAAGCAAAAACAGTGGATAGGTTTCTTTGAGAAATTTGATGGATCTTGTGAAGAAGTTGCTTTAGAATTTGCTCACTCATTTGATGGGGAAAGGGCTACTGTTGGAAACCTTACTATTAGGATCTCTGAAGATATCATTGCACATGTCATTGGACTTCCTCAAATAGGAGAAAGATATTTCAAAAATAAGCATTTCAAAGATAAATCATGGACATCTTTTATTTCCAGATCAAGGGTAGCAGCAGTAAATTGGAAGAAGGGAATTCCAAGGAGTTGGTTGATTCATCCTTGGGATGAATTGGCATATCTCATACATAAATTTATAACTTGTGAGGGAAGATTTAACATCATCTACCTATATCACATTAAACTTCTACAACACTTAAAAGATGACTATGAAATCAACATGCGTTATTTTCTATTGCAAAGTCTTTCTAAGATGGCTAAGGTTGTCCAAAAACAAGGAAGGAATACATAAAATAGTTTATATCACCGTGGCTTTATTAAAATGATCATTATATATGAACTACATAAGCAAAATTTGACTTGGCAGTAGTTTATCATTGAAAATGGTTTTGAAACAATAAAGGAGGAAGAAGAAGAGGAACAAATCTTAGTTGTGACCGGTGATGAGGAAKAAGTACAGAACCCCAAGGCAACAAGCTCAAAACCGCTTATGGGGAGGAGAAGAACAAGAAGCATGGTGATAAAGGAGAAATAATTTGAGGAAAAATACTAGATTTTTACCATACATGAAAGAAAATCAAGGAAACGCCAACAAGTTCAAAGGGGCCAAATACAAGAAAATGATGATGAAGCACAACAAACACCGTATGCACATATTCAGACTCTAGAGGTACAATCATTGGAAAATGATGGTTTTGAAGAACAAGAAACTTCCACATATGAACAAATGAGAGAAGATGTGGAACAATTAATTAAAGACATGAAAGAAGAAACTCAAATGGAAGAAGTGGCTGGTGGGTCCACAACAGAACTTGATAGAAAAAATAAGAAAATAAGGGAAATGAAGAGAAAAATCAAGGAAATTGAAGTCCTGAAAAGATACATAAAAACAGAGAATGAAATGTTAATGACTCAAAGCCATAAAACATAGGAAGAGAATGAAACTTTGAAGAAGAAGAACAAGAAGCTTCAAAAACAAAACAAGTTAATCTCCAAACAAGCCTATAAGTGGTTTCAACAGAAAAAGACATATAAAGAGAAATATCAAAGAATGAAAGCTCTTCATACAACTCAGGTGAATGTGGAAACATTATTGCAGGCAACAGAGGTGACAGAATATCAGTAACAGAGGTTCAGGGACATTTTTGTGCATGAGGACATGCAAAGACTTCCTCTTGGGGGAGATGTTGAGTACATTTTTATGCTTCATTTTTACTCTATAAACTACACTTTTGCCTCTATATCCATCCATTTTGACTTCATTTCATTCCATATTTTCCATAAAACAACTTATGCAAGGTATATTTATCATTGTTTAGTTTAAGAATTGAGTTTTCTAAATTTTGGCATTAAAATTGAAAATTTATAAAAAATTACAGGATTTGACTAAATCCCGTAATTGCTCCTAGGTTCGTATACTTGCAGAACACCTGGGCGAAATCTAAGACTTGGGTCATGATCCCTGATGTACAAGGATGGAGGATGAGCTATCATCTTTGAGATCCGAGCCTTCCAGGTGTTTGGTCAACGCTAGTCAAACAGGGCCACTTCAGCAAAAAATACCCTGTTTTAGCCTTAAATCATGGACAGTTTTGGATTTTCGTGGGATTTGGTCATATATTATGGATCTGAAGGGGGAATTTGACCTTCCTAGAATATATTATGGATCTTATCATGATATTTATGATATTTATTAGCATTTTTAGTTTTAAAACTCTTGTATAAATACTCTAAAGCATAGACTAGTATGACAACCTTGAATGTGAATGAAGAAACTTTGGAATTTGCAATTTTGAGATCAGTTCTGCGTTTTGTTCTTGATAATGCTGATGATATGATGATGTGAATGTTGCTGGAGCTCTTTCTTAGCTGAGACAACTCAAGTGTACAAGTGAAGCATTGGAGGACCCCCTTTGCCAAACTAGTACACTCTTTCTTTATGTTCTTTTCAAGTAATATTTGATACATGTTTTAGATTAGATCTTGCTGTAGATGAGTTTTATTCATATCTTGCTGTAGTTAGATGAATTCCATAGCTAAGTCATATGCTTAATGTTTTAAATCCTTACTCATATTGTGAATGATTTCTTGAATAATAATTCAATGTGTGGTTTGCCTTCAAGCATTAAGATAATCACGAATGCTTTTTGAGTTATTTACGCTTTCAGTACTTTTGATTTAAATTGATGATAGTTGCTAATGAATGAAATAAGACAATGAATGCATCTCTTGAATAAGAGTTTTGTCCTTCTAGCATTTGATAAGTCTTAGAACTAGTTCAAACATCTCTTGAATGCTTACTGTTGATACTATTTAGGAAAACAATTGCTGATTACTGTTATGAGATCTACGAATAGGACTTTTGAACAGAAGCTTAGCATCTCTTCCATATTTAGCCCTTAGAATAGGTTTTGGTTTATTCCCATTAAAGAATAAAAGTTATCTCTAAATCCATATATTTTGGATGTGCCTCTAAGTCTTACAAACTCTGGATTGACAATCATTTGCACTCTAATTTACATCAGTAGATTGGAGCCTAACACTCTCCCTGCTTCGACTTTCTTGTACACCTGTGGACATAGACATGACTCTTTCATTCATGAGGTTGATCAAAATTTTTTCAACAACTTTCTCTGCAGCGCTCAACTCGTTCGACATACACACTCAAGGTTAACAATCTCGGGTTTGGGGAGTAACTTAGATACTGCAATAGAATAGACCGCAAGAGTGCGATGATCACTGTATAAAATCAACTTAGTTTTTGGGCTCAAACTCTCGGTTGGAAAAAGTGTTCTCAGTGCATGGCACGACGGGATAAATAGGTAACTTGGCAACGGGTCGCTTGCAACAGTTATGAAACCTTCATTAACTCCGTTTTGTTCGTTATGGCATGGTCCCAACGGTTGGATGACGAGATGTCTGTCCATAAATGTCTTTCTACATGTTCGAAGCGTTTGTCTAATGGTTATAATGTCCCCAACGACTATATTACTTCGCCATGGCGAACTGCCATGTGTCGTTGTTCTGGTATCTCGACGAAGTTCCAATTTTGTAAATTTTCCTTCTGCGAGGTTCCCTTTGGAACCTTCTGCAACTTGTCGATCTTAGCCCTTTTCTTACTTACCTTTCTAGCCTTCTTCCCAATGAGCTTTGTCTCGGTATGCCTTTTTCCGTTCTGATTCTTATCTTCTTTTGGCATAGTTACTTCGCGTTGTTAAAATTCTTTCCTAAGATTCGAGGGTGATCCTTTTTCTTTATCTAGAATAGGTACTTCAATATTCTGTGGGTCTTCTAGTGTTCTTGCAACTTCGACATCCGAGTCTCTGGTGTTCAATAGCTTTGATTTGTTCTTTTGTTCTTCAATTAAGTGTGCGATCCTTCTAGTCATGAATTCTTTTAACTCTTGCTTCTTTTGCTATAAAACTTCTTCTTCTTCTTGCCTTCTGGCCTGATCTCTTTCAATCCAAGGTTTTCCTAGTAGCATGGTAAATGGGGCGTTGTTCTCAATAAATTTAATAATCTCAAAATCTTCCTCTGTTGTAGTTCCATTGGTATTCATAGATATACGGGTGAGCTTTCCTCTAAATAGATCTAGTCCTCTCAATGAAGGAGTCATAGCAGGCTTCCCTAAAAGTTCCCAAGTTCTTTTTGTCATGACATTCACCCATGTTCCCTCATCCAGAACACAATCAATGTCAAAGTCTCTTATTCTTGCTTCAAGGCATTCTTTTTCTTTGAAGATCTCTGATAAATTGACATGTTGGTGGTCATTCAGGGTTTCTTTTATCTGTAGCAATAATTTCTTTGATTCTTTCTAGGGTTATGCCATTTCTAGATCTGCCTTAGGGTGTTCTTGTCTCATGTTCATTCCTTCAAGCTTAGCAATCATTCTAGGGCAATCCAATACTTCATGGTTCATAGCTTTGCAACAAAGACAACTAGGTCTTCTCCCATGGAATTCCTTAGCAAGATGTCCCGGTCTTTTGCAACTGTAGCAGTGGGTTAATCCTCTCTTTATTTTAAATGATTCCCCAACTCTTTTTATGCTATGTGCTAGGGTCATAGTAGCTAACCTGCAAAATTTTTTGTCCAGGATCCTGCATCCACTTGTTAGTCCAAACATTCTTTCTATAGATAGGTATAACATATATTTCACTATTCTTATCAGATCTACGCATATCAAACCTTCTTTCATCTGTTAGTGCCCTACTTTTCAAGCTAGGGCAAACTCTATCAAACATACCTAGATCCATACTTTAGAAACATAATTTTTCACATATCTTACTTCTATAGAGCACAAAGCTTTCAGATCTAGAAATTTTCACTATTCTTACTTTTATCAGAGCACAGAGCTTACAGATCTTACCTCTTTTAATAAAAAATTCACACTTTTACTTTTCTTAGAGCACAAAGATTTCAGATATTACCTCTTTTCTTCAGATCAGACTTCTTTTCCTTAGCACAAAGCTTGTCAAACTAAGTAGAGTACTGTGCACTAGAGAAACAGATCTACGCACATAGCTTTCACAATTTCAGGTCGGATCTTTACACAAAGCTTCTTCTTTCTCACTTTTCAGCAATCATAGTTTCAAGTTCCGGCAACAGAACAATTTATTGGCATAGGGGCAGATCTAGGGTTCAACGCTACAACAAATCACCAACAAAACCCTAACTACCGACCATTTCAACAACCCTCTGCGAAGCAGATGAAGTCTCCCCGAGGTAGAGGCAGGGGTGGTTGCAGGACTCATGTGTCTGCAACCTTAGCTGATACACATATCTGTGATTATAATACTTAATAGAGCACTTAACACCGTCAGTTTGTCAGTATTTAACCAATATCTACTTCGTAGATAAAACATAACATCGCAACATTCACCCAGATCTAATGTATCTAAGCACTTAGCATAAAGAAATAGATTAGATCTAGCAAATTAAAGTACTAAGCAAGTTCACATAGGTCAGATCTGACATCCAGGGTCATCATAAGCACAAAGAATGAACATATCTATCTCTCTATATCAAAACACTTCGCAAGTAAAGACATAAACACATCAGAACATCACATAGAGCAGAATAACATAGTATTTACGTGGTTCACCCCTACCCGGGGGCTACGCCCACCAACTCTTCTTCTTTATTAGCTTCAATCAGTCATCTACATGCACAAAGCCACAAAAACCCTACTCCGCATAGGACATGAGGTCTGTGCGCACCTCGCCAGATCCTCCTTCCTCGAGCTAAGTCTAACACAAAGCCTTTCATAGTCTGTTACAACCACTTGCACTTAGCTCTACAAGTTTCTCACAATATGCATAGAGCATCTACAAACCATACTTGCACTTAGCACTTAGCTTATTGGCCCCCACTACTTATGTCACCTAGCTACTTATTTATACTTTACAAAATAGGCCTAAACATGGGTAAACCCATGGGCCAACATCCCATACCCGTTACATAATCCCAAATCCCAAAAAGGACCCAAAAAGGGGTCGAGATCCCGCGATCTCTGCTTCGTCTTGCCTCCGTCTTCGACAGGCTATCGAAGTCCCAAAATAGGTCAAAATTGACCAAGGATCTCGCAAAACTTGGTCAAGAGCCAACATAGACTTTTTGCATCATGTGCAATCTTAACTGCCCGACCAACTCCTCTTCTAGCCGCCCCATGTTTTTCGTATTCTCCTGGCACTAATCATTTAGGGAGATATCCCGATGATTCATTTCTTGATTTCGACGAGCATCTTCTTGGTTTTCGATGTAATTGACAAAACTCAGACTGACGCGCACTTGGTAGTCTTTATTTTCTGCACTCTATTGACAAAATCTGGTCCAATGCATACTTCATGGAAATCCTCGCACACTTACTCAAGTTTGCGCAAAACTTATAAAATGGGTGCGCACTGCTCCCTTGGTGCGTGCACGCAAAACTTAACCCAAAGCTTTGGGTGCCAACAGGCCCCCGCCACTATTATCTGGCTCATCCTCGAGCTAGCGGCCTCAGGGAATGATTTCTATGGCATACGACATGGTGGCCTTGAGGCCTTGCAACAAGTTTAGAAACCGATGTTCAGGCTCAGAAAAATTCTCTTGAAGCACATGTGTAAGTTGGACAGTTGATTGCATGACCTCAACTGTGACTGTCGAAGCCGTGATATTTGTGTTGTTTTGTTGGTTGATCAGGGGTTGGCAACAACCGACATGTTCAACAACTGGGTAAAGAGAGTCAAGGTGGTATCGATCATGACATAAATTATATCAGATGTGGTTTGGTGGTTTGCACTGGAGGCAGTAATCTTTTTGGTTCTGGTAGCGATAGCCTACATCGCAATGATACACTCCCGAGGAGGGAGGTAAGTAAGATCTTTGTTGTGCAACTTTGAGTTCGGTTGTGCTAATTCGTTTGGAAATGGTGGAGACTTTGGGTGGAGTCAAGAGATGAGTCCAAAGGGTTGAGTCGTAGTCCACCCACCGGGGAAAAGATTGCACCCTCAATTGGCCGGTGTGGAGCATTGTTTGTGTTATCTGAATGATTGTGGGGCGGGTCGAGGTGGATGAGGTAGTATGAAGCAGTGGGTGATCATTTCTAGCGAGTTAGGATTTGAGCTGTTGGAAGCGATACTTTACTATGGAGAGCTTAAGGCTCACGGAAGTGTCATCTCTTGGGGTAGAAGTTGTAGGGATCATGGAATATAGGTCATCCACTGTTTCCAACAGGCTATTGAAAGAAGAATGGATCTCAATGTGCTAAGCCTATGTGGTTGTGTGCACTACTTTGTCAACATCGTATTGACTTTGCAATGCTTGATATGATTGTGATTCTTTTTGGTATTGTTCACGTGCCTAAGTGTGCATGTCGATATCAACTTGATGTTGTAGTTGTAACTGAGCATGGGCCTTCTCCAACCGCTCATTGTGCTTGCCTAATTCAGAGAATAATGTGGCTACACATTCTTGTATGAGAGGGGTAGGGATCGGACCCAAAGGGATACCCCCGCGCTGAGCATCGATAGTAAATAAGGAGGGGGGGTCTACGTGAAGGATACGAGTGGGAGTATTGGTATTCGTGTTAGAAGGAAACATACGTGAAGTAGGAATTGACAGTTGTGCTCAAGCCTCGAGTTGTTGGTAGAGGTGGTCGATGTTGCGTAGAGCCTCAGAATGGAGTTGTTTTTGTAGAAACAATTGGTGTCGTAGGACATCTATTAATGTTTATATTTTGAGTGTCATCTGAGGAGGTCTCGACTAGGTGGATGAGTAAGAGGGGCGAATGGAGGAGTGGATTCATTGTCCCCAATCATGAATGAGTGTGAGTATCCTGAATGAGTGTGAGGATGGGCCCAATCATGAATGGGTGTGAGTATCATTCCATCGTCACTGCAGACATTGTGGGCATAGTGGTGAAAATATAAGCTGGGGAATTTCTTAGAGTTGCAGACATTATAGCCGATAAATTGAATGTCCTGTACCCTCCTAGTTTGGCACCCTATGAAAGTGACATGACAAGGTAGGGCCGGTTCTTCTGGTTTTCGATGGGCGGGACCTCAAGTTTTCGAGTGAAACTAAAGGATTTCATAACTGAAACGAGCACTCTATATGCAAGGGAACAATCTTCTCATCCTAGAAATTTATGGAAATGGAAGAAACTAGAGATACAACAACACAACTTCATGATCTCGATATACAATCAAAGCGGTTCTTCAATGTGCTATGATACCATGTTCGACAACATAGGTATTCCAATAGAGGATGAACATCTCCAGTAACCACTCATACAAAAATATCAAATATAAACACAGTGATGTTTTTATGTGGTAAAACCCCTGTGGGGAAACATTGACGACCCCATCCAACGTGGCCACTTGGAACAATTTATTAATTCAAAATAAAATATTACAGAGAGATTTACAAGAGGGTTTCTCACAATCGATCATCGACAACTAATGCTCCATGCCCTTTAAATAGAGATCATGGACCAATCGAGTGTTAAGCCATAGATCAATGTAGTCGTTAAGATTGAGGAGAATGTGAGCCATTAGATCACTCTATGTCGGGAACATATCGTGACTGTCAGATTACTTAACTACAAATACATACTAATTCATACTAAAGAAACACACTTTTACTTAACGAGACATGATACCAAGTTGATCTTAACTAACTCCTAAGTGTCTAAATATCCTAACAATTTCTTGTTATCTCAGAGGAGATTTCTTGAAGCGGGATCCTTTTTTTTAAATTTATTTTCATCATTTTAGAGCAAGTTTCCTTATATGGGCTCCTCTACAAGAATTCCAAACAAACAATGCACTACTACTATTTGTAAACATAATAAATTTTTTTGGCATCCCTATAATGCCTTTGTTTTTTTGGTTGTTGGCCATGTTATAGTAGTTATGTTAAACTTATGTTTCATGTTTATAGAATAAATCATCCATGCCTACTTAGATTTGCATTCATTGTAAATGGTTTCACATTGTTGTGATACTTCCATCATTTTCTTTATTTATTTCAATTTAAGGTTCCCATTTCTAATAAATCTTAGTCCATATCTTATCTAGGCTTCGAGGGAATGATGCATGCTCATTTTAGGAAAAAAAGAGTTGATGCAGTTCCACTTCTATTGTCGTACTAATATTGAGAAATCAAAATTTCTGAATATGTTTTTTTTAATTAGGAAGATTTAAGAATGAGGGGTTTGAAGGATGACATGACTTGTATTTTATTTGATGTCGTTCCACCCAAATACTATGCTCCTATTTCATTTCCTCCTAAGAAGAAAAATAAGTTGATATCACTTCTATTCAATAAAAAGTTTAGAGATTCAATGAATAAATTGACTGACAAGCTGTCTATAGTTGTAAATGTTGAATAATTCTTTGAAGAAGGGTTAGCAATACTTGCTAAAAATCGGTAGTTGACCTATAAGTTGAACTAGTTGATATAGTAGTTGAAGCGAAATATTAAAAAGTGAATTCATCTCTAAGCTTAGTGATCGAGATTTAGTTACTTATGTAGCACTAGTAGCATATGCAAAGGTAGAAGCAGTTTACTAAGTAGTAGAC
This sequence comes from Picea glauca, assembly GCA_000966675.3. Taxonomy (NCBI): domain Eukaryota; kingdom Viridiplantae; phylum Streptophyta; class Pinopsida; order Pinales; family Pinaceae; genus Picea; species Picea glauca. Next base: position 181,166 of record JZKD02S0856742.1, read on the forward strand.
CCAACATGAGTAGATGCAGAGACAATTGCTTAAGGAAGACCAATAACATAAGTAATTTATTTTGTTGTTTAATTAGTTCAATACTTGGCATCAATAACATAGACTAGAACAACATGTACTAAATAACATATCTAGTAGCACCATCAATAACATACGTAGAACCATCAATAACAAAGGAAAAGACATAGCTTGTTGGGATGGAAACAACGCTATACACTAGGGTGTAAGCATCAAAGACAATACCAATGATTCTAACATCTAAGCTATCGATAGTAGATCTATAATCAACAATATAAGCATAGCCTAGAGCACTTAGATCAAAGACAAAGACTAGGGATGTAATAGAATAATCGTTATAGGTCCAAACTAAGGAGTTGATCTAGGTGATTCACTTGGTTAACCAAAACCAATTAAGTTGGCATTATTGACTATAATGACATTGGTGTTATGAACTACAATGACAATGAAATTATTATTTGTTCTAGTTGTTATGCTAGTTTAATTTATAGTTTGTTTTTAATTATGCTTTATATAAATAGTTCAAATTGTTATAGTTTGTTTTACTACTATTTATCATCATTAATTATAGTCAATTTATAGTTTGTTTTTTTCTCTTATGTTAGTTATAGTGAGAAAGTTAATTTAAAATATGAATGTAATTGTTTTCATATTTATTATCAATAAACAATTTAGTTCTTCATTAGGTCCATTAGTTTGTTTTTTCTTTTATGTTAGGCATGTAAGTGCAAGTTATAATTTGTTTTGTTGGGCGGTATTTTTGTATGCTCTACAAACAAAGAAAATTGAGAGTAAACAACTATAGAAATTGTGCAACACATCACTATACTATGTGATGTAGATCCTCATGTCTCCAATGTTAAAAATCCACTTAGCCAAGATCCAAGATTTTCTTAGGAAATGGGTTACTCACCAAGAAATAGGAAACGTGGATAAAAAGGGGGGTTTCTTACAAGTCACAGTTTTTTCTCAAATATGTTGCCTCAACATTCAGTTATTGATAACATATGACTGTAGTCATGCTAGGGTTACTCTTCAAGAAATAAATAGCACCTAATGTCGGTGTTATTATGCCAATCAACATGTTTTTCTTAATTCAAATAATGATAGGTTAGTGAACAAGTTACGTTAACAAATGAAAACATTTATTTTCACATTTTTTTATTAATAAACAATTTTGTGCTTTCATTAGCGTTCACCATAGATGTACTCTTTTGGGAGTGGTTGTTGGCATTATCAATTTTCTTGTCTGGGGAAGCCAATGAAGTCTTTAGGACATCTATAATGATCTATTCTGGGAAGTGGTATATGATTGGGTCACTTTAATTGGATTCCATGTCTTATATGATTTGCGGTTGTGACAAGTACTAGTGGTTGAGTAAATCGAAGGTGTTCACATGCCTACTTTTTGGAAAACCTTCTAGAACATGTTTTAATAAGCATCCCTAGGAACTTGTGGGAACAACCAATGCCAACCTTATTCCTTTTCATATTCTTTAAATATTGCAATTGACAAGTTGAAAAGTTCCCCAAATGCTTCATTATTGTTTCACACCTTGTTGCTTCCAATCTAAACATATTTTTTTTGCATTTAAGAAGAATACAATGTTTAATAGCCTTGTTGAACTCCACAATCATCTACTGCTTAGTACATTCATCTATGAGATTATGGTTTTCTTGTTCACCCCCTTTTCCAACCGGTGTGGTGTTGCACTCACCTTCAAAACTGTTGCAGTCATGTATTAATGTTGGTGATAATGGTGGAAATAATTGTTGGTTGTGGAGCCTGATTATATTCATGATTTAGAGGTCTTTGTTTTCAGCCATGTTTATACCCCATGAATACTTTACACCCCAGAAGAGTGTACACTCCTCCACGTGGGGGAGTGCAGGGGGGTTACCCCCCCCTGCGAGTTCTGGGGGCAAGCAGGCCCCTGGCAGGGGTTCGGGGGCGAAGCCCCGTATGAAATTTTTTCTTGTAAATGTATATTGTAATTTCATAGTAAATTTGGACCATTCATTATAAGGTCGCAGATACAATGGTAGAAGTTATGTTAGGGTTTTTTTCCCTAGAAGGAAACCCTCTTTTATGAGGGAAATGTATTGTGGATATGTATCATTGAAAATATTGTATTATGTGTGAGGAGACTGTGAGAGAAAGAAGAGGAAGTTACAACGGGTGTGTTTTAGGTTGTATCCCTTCATTTGTTGGATAATAATAAAGGAAGGACCTGGCAATTTCTCTGGTGGACATAGCCCACACTGGGTGAACCAGATATATCTATGTCTTTATTGTATTGTGTATCTTTTGTGTTTTATTTCCACATTTGTTTTATTTTATTGCTCCACGATCCTATTTTTCTAACAATAATGTAGGTGGTTTAACAAAGTTTGGAAATAACATTTCACCCACCAGAGGAGCCATGAGTGGGAAACTAGGTGGAACATAAGGGGATGCTCCCTTAAGTACGTATATGCCTTCACAACATGTTTTCACACATTTCTCCTCTTCACATCTAAGAAATCACAAACTTCCATCTCTAATCCAAGATTGCACATAGTGTAGAACATATCTGGTTGTCAAGATTGTGATTTGATGTTCATAATTTCAAGGTTGGAAAGGTCATAATGGATGTCTATGTCAATGATGTTAAGTGTACTCTACCACGATGTCTTGCATATGTGGTCTGCTATAAAATTATGAGAAAATCTATTTTCTGATCATAGTGAACCAATAGGAGGAGTCTAATTGCACAGTGAATTTCCTAATAAGACAATCTATTCCATGAGAAGATATATTTCAAATCTGACAGAACATCGATATCAAATCAATATTAATTTTTACAATATGCACATCACAATTATATATAATTGTTTTTATTTATTTTTGCATAGATTGTTGATACATAAAAACATAGAATTGGCATTGAACACTCACCTCTTTGAGGAACTATTGTTTGATGTGATTAAGTTATGAATAAGTGGAAGCATTGTATCCTTATTTGAATGTCAAAAATATCTATATGATTTGACCCACAAACCTACAATGTTTCACATGACATATTATCATAAGAAATAACACTGGCCAAATCACCAATGATAGTGAATTATCATTGTGATAGATTTAGAAATAACGTTGGCCAAATCACCAACAATAAAAATTTATCCATGTGATAGATTTAGAAATAACACTAGAAAAATTACTAACAATAACCATCACCGTGATGAATTTAGAATAATGCTAGTCAAATCACAAGCAAAAACATATCACCATGACAGATTTATACTCACTTAGTTGCAACTTTCACTGATCTTTGAAATAATTTATGAAACCAATTTTCTTGAAGAAATTTCCATAGAAATATAGTCATTTGTTCATGGCATCCTCAACTAACAATGTGTAATACATTATATTCCCAAAGACTTTGACATTTATATCTCTCTTTTACTATCACAAACATAGCTAATGAATATTTTTAGCCAACAACAATGCGCGTGTCAAATGTAGAGAATTATTGGACAATTGAACACATCATTGTGAATTAATGTGGATGAACAATATTTAGGTGAATAGTAAGAAATTAAATAAATACACAAATAAATGAAGGAAAGATAAATTAAGAGATCTACACACCCTACTTCCTAGATCTCTACAAGGGCATCATCTACAAGAAAGTGTGAAGGTTTCCTTGTGGGACGAGGATTTAAAACACATAGGTGAAATTCTTGCAACAATGTCGCAATTGTTTCCCGTACTATATTATTTGATATGACCCAACATACATGAATGCCATTTTTATGTGTGTCAAAAGATAGAATGGTGTAAAAAGGATACTACCATGCATAAGATTTCATGACTACAATATTAAAGATATATAACAATGACATGGTTTATAATGCCACTATAAACAACCATTTCATGAATACACATTTCAAAACAATAATGCCCTAGAAAAACATTTTGTGATTTCAAATTAAAGAACAATAACACCCATCTAGTAAATTAGGCCACTAGAAACAACTAGTTCATGAATTCAATGTACATAATAACATTGGCCTAGTAAAGAAATCCCCTTGAGAAATAACATCAACATAGAAATTATGACCCCTATAATTAATCATTTCATGAATTCATATAATAGAATGATAACATCGGCCTAACGAACAAGTCTTCTATCAATGATATTTTCATGTATTCTTACCACACAAAATAATGCCAACATGGTAAATAAGGTGAATAGAAACCAAAATACCTTGTATTTGTTCATGCAAAAGGTAGAATCCATCACAAGGACATTGTTTTTTCCATTCCTAACAACCTACTTCACTTTCCATCTTGTCAATATCCCTAGCATAAATGGACCCCGATTTAGTAAGAACACATCCACCTCATTCTTTTCCACCCAATACTAGATGTTAATGGAGTCATCTTCATGAATCTGAACCATGAGTCATCAAGTTTTTTTATTTGATTTATGATTTCTCTTTTAGTTAGGAATGCATCTCTCCCCACTTCAAGAAAATTGTCACGTGTGTTGTAATGCAAGCATTTGAGCATGCTTATTGTGTATCTCAATTGGAGAAATACCAAAAAAAAGGATAGATCCCACCCAATGTTTTACATGTCCTAATAAGTGCATACAATGAAGCCATTGTTGGTGTAAAGATATAGGATCAATGCAATTGTGGCAAGGAATTTTTCTTTTGTCCACATGTCAAGACTGGACATAAATGATGAGTGCTAGGATCGATCTATCTAGGAGCATTCTAACTATGTAATGAAATTGACATCCTCTCTTCTTCCTCTCTTGATTAGGATGCTTTTTATTTTTCAAAGGATCTTAAACAATGCATTTATAATACTCCATGTTGTAAAAGAACCATTACCTGAAAGCATAAGAGAACTTATTAAATATTTCATTTAAATAACATAACATATAACATGGGTTCATACATAATAGATTAGAAGGTCTGACAAAGTATTTGGCTTATAACATCAACATAATAGGCATAACATAAAAACAATTTTTTTTGCTTTTTTTCAAATAAAAGACAAACCTCCTTGATGTGTATCTCTCTATAACACTTACATGACTACCTTGACAAACCAAGAGAAAATGCATGATAATAACTATAATAACACTATATATAATGTGGGTTTGCACATGATGTTAAGATTGAAAAAGATTAGATCCAACATATATCTAGCTATAACGTCAATATGATGTAAATTACGTGCATTACAGAAAAAAAGAAAAGTATAAAGTCAATATCTTGTATTTACGAACACACACACAATGTGAGTATCTCATATTTTTTAACCTATCAACATATATCTCTATACTATTGGTATCTCATATTTCTAAAGTTATCGATGTATGTCTCTATAACATCAGTATAACGATAATGATTTGCATTACCCAAATATATATATGAAGTATACTTGAAATATTGCAAGAAATGCAGAGGCTGTGCATTCCTTGGATTCTTTGGATTTATGTCAATATTGTACATGACCCTTGGTTTTTTCTTTGACATAATCAATAGATTCTTTTCATAGTCTAGACATATTATTTCTCCTATTTTGAAGTCCTCGAGACAATCAAGGGGAACACCATCAATTTGAATCTGAACCTGCCTACGTTGGAAAAACTCACAGGTCAAGTCTGTGCTATCAAATGAACTTTTCAAGGAGTTCCTGTTGTTGGAGTTACTCCACACACACCTAGGATTTCATTTTCCTAAGTTTTTCCCTATGTTTATTAGTCATTATTTAGTCTCCTATATTTTAGGGAGAATATTCCTCTAGGAGAATATTCTCTCCAGTTCACACTTCAGTTTGATCAGTTGAGTGGAGTCTAGATGCCACATTGGTATTATCACCATGCCTCATTGGGATAATCACCAGCTAATGTGCATTGTCCTTGGGATAATCACCAGACTAGTGCATTACTCGTGATTCCCTGATCTCCTCCTCACTTCACTTTTTCTTTTCAGTCAGTTAATTGAAGACTGATAGACTAGTTAACTCAACTAGGTGGCAGTTCACTCCCGTAATTGTCTGAGAGACTAGACTAGGTGGCAATTTACTCCCATAAATATTGTTGTGTGTCAAGATCACTATAGAAAAACACTATGGCGCATTGGCGACTCCTCCAGTATGCATTGGTTGAGTTATACAGAGTATATCATGTGTAAATTATCATTCATTTGTTTGGTTAATGAGAATTCTTCCATTCTTTCTCTCCTGCTTCTCTTTTCTTCTATTTTCTCTGCAATTGTGTATGTCAATTTCTAGCTAGATATATTATGTGCAGGTTCAACACATTTACATGGTATCAGATTCGACAGACTGCTAGGGAAAAGACACACCAAATTGTTTTTGTGGGTACCGAAGATTGAAGACAACGAAAAAAATGGAATTTCCAAAATAATTCATTCTTACTCCTTACAATTTCTTTGCATGGAAGGAGAAGATGATAATGCATCTTCGAAGTAGAGGATTGTACAAGTTCACCATGAACACATAGACAAAACCAACATCAGCCATAGACAAATCCAAGTATCTAAATCGAATGGATGAAGCATTCAAAACAATTTGTAGTCTCATTTCTCCTAAACTCCTCTTTCACACATCCTCCTGTAAAACCCCCAATGAAGGTTGGACCACCATGGAAGGTATTTTTGGAAAATAGGACGAGATGAGGGGACACATGCTCGAGGTAGAATTTCTCACATTGGATCCAAAAACCTTCGACAATCTCCAAGATTTATTTACCAAATATAAGGATTTGTTGTTGCAACTCAAGACATGCGGGGTTGATAAATATGAGGAGAAACAAATGGTTCTCACCATTCTCTCCAAACTTGGTCCAAAATACTCAGTGTTTGTATCCAAATTTCATTCAGTTAGATTTTCCTTTGGAGCCACCTGGAAGATGCCCACTCTTGAGGACTTTATCAAGTCTCTGACACAAGAGTAGAGAAAGCTCATCAACATGGGAAAAATCAAAGGCCCAAAGGTGCATGAACTTATTATGCAATATGGTAGAGGTCATCAATATCATAAAAATAAAGATAAAGACAAAAGAAAAACATATGAAATTTCGAAGAAGGAAGGTTACCCAAAACCCTTCAACAATGCCTCCAGATCTAAAGGTGGAAAGGGAAGAAAAGGGGAGAAGTGCACTTACTTCCATAAAGGATTCCATCCAGAATCTGCATGTATGCAGAAATAGATAGATATAATGACCCAAATAATTCAGAAAAAAAACCTTGGAGATTGCATCCCTGAGGGTGCCAAGAAGAAGAAGCCAGAAGATCAGAATCCCAAGAAAGGAAATTCTAGCCATGCTTTGATTGCCATCAACTCCTCTTCTGATGCTTGGATCGTAGATTCAGGTGCATCACAACACATGGATGCCACAAAATAAGTCTATTATTTATTTAATGCATGCAAAGGTCCTCCTATTCTGATGGGGGAAAACTCTCCAGTCGAGGTCATCGACAAAGGAAGAATTGAACTCACAAACGGAAGCTTCGAGAATGTGCTGCACATTCCCAAAATTTCCATCAATCTTCTCTGCATGTATCATATGAAAAACTCTGGCACCGGAAAGAGATTCATATTGACACCCGATGCAGTGGATATCTATGACATGCAAACCAATTCCAGGTTTTCTACTGGTAAGGTAAATCATCAATTTAGACTCTACACATTTTCTAAATTTATTGAACCAGATTCTGCATTACTTCTTACCCATGTTGATGAAAGCAGTAGGATATGGAACGAAAGGTTCATGCATTTAAATTTCAGATATATGAAACAACTTATAAAGAAGGGAATGGTTGATGGTCTACCTGAAATCCACTTCTCCAAAGGAATTTGTGAGGGATGTGTTCTTGGAAAACACCCTCAAGAGAAATTCGACAAAGGAAAGACTCAAAATGATTCCTCTCCTTTAGATATGATCCATAGTGACCTCATGGGCCATTTTACACATCCATCAATCAGTAAAGCAAGGTACATGCTCATTTTTGTTGATGATTTGTCAGGCTTCACATGGATTTACTTTCTCAAGAAAAAATCAAAGGTCTTTAAAGACCTCAAAGATTTCAAAACCCTTGTTGAGACACAGTCAAGAAAGAAAACCAAAGTTCTTCGAACAGATAATGGGGGAGAATATGTCAACCATGAGATACATAATGTTTTTCATGAAGCAGGGATTCAATTACAGCACACGGTTCCCTATACTCCGCAACGAAACAAAGTTGTTGAGTGAAAAATAGATCTCTAAAAGAGATGGCATCTTGCATTCTACATGCAAAGTCACTTCCACAGAGATTATGGGTTGAAGCACTTAATTGTTAAAACTACATCCAAAACATATCTCCCCATAGATATTTCAAGGATAAGACCCCCTACGAGGATTGGAGCGGCCTTAAACCGGAAGTGACCCAGTTTTGTATTTTCGGTTCATGTGCATGGGGCATGATTCCTTCTGAGAAGAGGAAGGCACTTGATCCACAAATCACACAATGTATCTTTGTTGGATACCCCGATGGTGTGAAGGGATACAAAATCATTTATATTTCCTCGGGCTGTCTCATCATTGAGCGTAGTGTCCAATTCAAGGAAAGTGTCTCACATGTACCTTAGCAGCTGCATGTAGACATTTTTGTTCTTCCACCTGTAAAAGATGATGAGAATGCACATGTTGACTCTTCTTTAGATGAAAGTTCTGATTCATAGGATTCATATGATCTAGACACATAGTTAGTACAGTAAGATGCAGAGTCATTTTATCCATATGCAGATGCAGAGCCAGAGTAGAGGCCCAAGTGGGCCTAGACTAGTCTTCAGGATGCAGGGGATCTTGTTGGTGATCCAACTGATATTAGGAGGACTCGATCTGATTTTGAGGAGCCTCCTCTTGCACTCACTGCCACTGAACTGATGCCACCTAGACATCTTTTCTTGGTTCAGTCTTTAGATCCACAGTCTTATGGCGAGGCTGCTGGAAATCCCTTTTGGGAATCTACCATGCAGGAAGAGTACAAATCCCTCCTTGAGAACCAGACTTGGGATCTGGTTCCCCTTCCTTCAGGAAGGAAACTTATCAGGTGTAGATGGGTCTACATGACCAAGAGCATAGGAGATGGACATATTAGCACATACAAAGCTAGGCTAGTTGCCAAAGGCTTTCAACAGGTGCATGGCATTGACTATAATGAGACCTTCACTCTAGTAGCGAATATGGATTCCATACGTTTGGCACTTGCCATTGCGACAACCAATATATGGGAAGTCCATCAGATGGACGTGAATAATTCATTTCTTCACGAAGATCTCTTTGAGGAGATCTATATGGAGCAGTCCCAAGGATTTATGCAAGATTCATCTTTGGTTTGTCGACTGAAGAAGTCTCTTTATGGCCTCAAGCGGGCTTTGAAGGCATGGTATGCCAAGACAGACTCCTACCTGCTGTCATATAAATTTGTATGTTGTAAATCAGTCCTGGACGTTTACATGCTCAGGAGGACTGATTCACTTCTACTCCTAGCTCTGTATGTTGATGATTTGCTGATCATCGGTTGCTCGACTTCAACGATTGCTACAATCAAGAGGATTGTACATGATAGGTTCTTGATGACAGACATGGTTCCGCTACATTTATCCCTTGGAATCGATATCAGTCAGGATGCATCAGGCATCAAACTGTGTCAGGGCAAGTATGGACGAGATCTCCTTGAGAGATTTCACATGACAGTCTGCAAGTCTGGCCCAACTCCTTTCCTATCAGGAGTCAGACTTGAGGATGGCGGGGAAACTCCAATGGTTGACAACACATTGTATAGAAAACTAGTAGGGATCTTTTTGTATCTTAGACACTCTAGACCAGACCTCTCCTATGCAGTTGGAGCAGTCTCCAGGTTCATGCATGAGCCACTTGAGATAAATTGGAAGGCTGAAAAGTGTATCCTTCGATACGTATAGGTAACCATCACCTTTGGATTCACTATTCAATAGAATCTACATTGGACCTCATCGGGTTCATTAATTTTGACTAGGCTGGTGATAACATTGATCACAATTCCACATCTGGTTACTCACTTAATCTTAGTTTCGGGCATATCTGTTGGTCGAGAAAGAAGCAAGATACTATTACTCTATCTTCATTCGAGGTGGAGTACATAGGGGTAGTTAACATAACCATTCAACCTATGTGGCTACAACATTTTCTCACTGAGTTGGGAATTCAGTTTCATCGGTCGATCGCCATCTGGTGTGATAACTAGAGCACTCTTAAGTTTTGCAAAGATCCAATTCAGAGGAAACGGACAAATCACATCGAGATCCACATGCACTACATCCGGGACTTAGTACACGAGGGGGTCATTGACTTGTAGTTCTGTCCTTCAGCAGAATAGACTGCAAACATCTTCACCAAGATCTTCACTGAGAAGAAGTTCCATTCTCTGCGCAGTTGTTTTGGAGTGAAGGACACAATTGGCTAGCAACTGTCAGTTCTTCTTTTTACATGCATTGTACTTTGAGGGTTTTTTTTTCCCTCTTTCCTCATTTATTTCAATGTATTTTTTGTATTTGGGTACCTAACGTGGCCTCATTGTTGGGACCCATTATTTATTTTCACCATAGTGATGTTCAGGGGGGGTGTTGGAGTTACTTCACACACACCTAGGATTTATTTTTCCTAAGGTTTTTCCTATGTTTATTAGTCATTATTCAATCTCCTATATTTTAGGGAGAATATTCCTCTAGGAGAATATTCTCTTCAATTCACACTTCAGTTTGATCAGTTGAGTGGAGTCTAGATGCCACATTGGTATTATCACCATGCAACATTAGGATCATCACCATCTAATGCGCATTGTCCTTGGGAACATCACCATACTAGCACATTACTCATGATTCCTTGATCTCCTCCTCACTTCACTCTATTTTAGTTAGTTAACTGAATACTGATAGACTAGTTAACTCAGCTAGGCGACAGTTCACTCCCATAACTACCCGAGAGACTAGACTAGGTGGAAATTTACTCCCGTAACTGTTGGTGTGTGTCTAGATCACTCTAGACAACCACTATGGCGCATTGAATTCTCCTCCAATATGCATTGGTTGAGTTATACAGAGTATATCCTGTGTAAATTATCATTCATTCATTTGGTTAATGGGAAGTCTTCCATTCTTTCTACCCTGTTTCTCTTTTCTTCTATTTTCTCTGCAACTGTGTATGTCAATTCCCATCTAGATCTATTCTGTGCAGGTTCAACACATTTACACCTGTGGCATCATCCTAACAATTTTTTTTGGAGTTGACTTGAGTGGTTCTCCAACCATGAGTATTATTTCAAGCAGATCCTATTACACACAAAACTAATGTGAAAGTAGAGCTATTATTTTTTATTCTGTCGCACTGATAATTGGAACACTAAACACTGTTTTTCAAAAATCCACTTCTTGTAATTGTTAATTCCATCAATTTCTAACTGCTACTCTTGCATCCATATAATCACCTAGAAGCAATAATATAAGCATAGCCTAGAGCATCTAGATCAAAGACAAAGACTAGGGATGCAATCTCTGTCAATTTCCTACAATTTTTGTCTCTTGTGTGAGCTCAATCTTCTTGGCCTCAAGATCTTGACTACATAAACATCATCAACCTCATCATCTTATCAACTGCAAAAACATAATCAAAACCATTGTTGTCTCAAATATAGAAATATCATTGATATTGTCATAATCTCAATCAACCAAGAGGATATGGCCTAGTGTCTTCTGTAAACAAGTTTACAAAACTTCAACACCTATTCAATTCTTTGAACACATGGTTTTTCTACAACATGAGGTCTCAATGTTCTCCCATTGTATCAATCAACCTAGTTCATTCAATGCTGTAACCTGTCATCCCAACTCATTCAATTTTGTAAACTTATCACATTGTTTTATGTTGTCTAGAGGCCTACCCACAGAAGGTGTAGCATGAAAGAATCCTACAACCGTGTCTCAACTAGTATCCTAACTTGCACTCGTTGAGGATGAGATCTATCCATGTCAATTAGCAAAATCTATAAGGATTCCCAACCATAACCTAAAGTGGACTTACAATCAAACATATCCACAAATTAATAGCATTGTTTACTCCACACATTAATTTTATTTATTTATTATTAAAATTCCACTATTTTATTTCATTATTATTCACTGGTGGAATTGGTAATGTGCGGTTCTCGTACTTGTGTGACACATGGTCGATTCCCGTCTACTACCTCTATAACCTCCAGGTGTGTCCACACAACCCACAAGCATGGGGCACGAGTAAATTGGGGTGAGAATCGAACTTGAGACCTCCTTTACATATTCCCTTCCTTACACAACACTTGCGAGTCGGTCTACACCCCTACGGGCAAAAATATTTGAAGGACATGGGGGTGGGATTTGATAAACTTATATGTGCACGTGTGACGATACCATTTAATATAGTATCTCTGGGTGCAACCACACATTCGACCACTACCTCAAGGTGCCCCCATGGCTCCAGGTAAATCCCTCACGGGTGATGCAGGAGCATCTCTCCATGTCAGCCAACCAGCCAACCCATGTCAGTGCACGCATTCAATGGGAAAAGGTGTAGCCTCATTTCAAATTTGAAATTGAATGTAATTAATGTTGTAGGTTGTTGAGCCATGAGGCTGTGCTTTGCACAGGCATAGCTGCAGATAGCCTTGAATGTTTTGTAAGACTGAGATCTAGATCTGGATTGTGGACTAGATAGCCCATTCAATGTAATTGAATAGGGTAGGTGAGATTGGAGGGAAGAGCTCGAAGATCCCCCTCATGTAAAAGATCAATTATGATCTCATTTTGATAGAGTGGTAATAGAAGAGCTAGTCGAGAGAAGAGAATCTGCAAGTAGAGAGAAGAAGAGAAGGAGCCGAGACTCTGTTAAAGTCTGAGCTCAGGAACACCTTGTAAAAACATGCATTTTCCATTTAATACAAACAACAGTTTTTCCTGCATATTTCCCGTGTTGAATGAATGTCTATGCGTGTTCTATTTATGCTGTGAATGTATGTTGTAGGTTTGCAGTTGCAGGAGTTGTTTTGATTTTCAGGCTTGGGAGGTTCTTTGTGGTTTCATGCCAGGAGGGCGTGATAGAACACTGCGGGTTCTGAATACTAGTGCACAGAAGCATTTCTGAACTCTGTGAATTCAGACAAAGACGTGCCAAGTGGGCACAAGAGCTGAAATCATCAACTCGGGGAAGGTCTTTGAGGTTGCTGAACACCTCAGGAGGAAAGGATGTGGAGAAGAACACAGTTGCAGACAGAAGCTCTCTTTGAGTTATGTAAATCTCTGCCAAGTGGGCATTGAGCCAGTACAAGGAGTGCACAAAGGAAGAACTCTGCTGTGAATTCCGAAGAAGACAGAAGCTGTGAGGAGTTCTGTATAACTCTGCCAGGAGGGCATTGAGTCAGAGTGCAGACAGGCACAGGAAGAGGACTCTGTTGAGTTCTGTAAATTTGAAGAAGAATCCATTGAAGGATCTTCGCAGGGTTGTTGAACACCCTGAAACACTCAGCAAGAGGTTGCTTGAGTGAAGGATAGCCAGGAGGGCATCCAAGTTCTCCATCTGAAGGAGAAGGGAAAAAGGATAAAATCCATTAGAGGCCTGAGTATCTAAAAAGCTCAGAAGAGATAGCACTGTGTGTGTGAAGACTTTGCAAGGAGTGCAGCAGTCACATAACTCTTTGAAGTGTTCGGGGTTCCCTAAAGCTTGGGAGAAGCAACGTTTTTCTACGTGCAGGCGAGGACTCAAGTCGAAGAGCTCGCAGGTAAAGGAGAACAAAGGTCGAGGCCTTTGAACATTGGAATTTTTCCAAGTGTTGGAAGAAAGTGCGCCAAAGCTCAGGAGGAGCAATAGTTGTCGTTGGATGCTCCGAAGAGATCTGGACCGTTGAAGGTTTCCACGTCCAGGAGGCAGTGCAGGAGGAGCGCATAGGAGAGATGATCTGAACCGTCAGATCTTGAGCGAACAATCATCAGCCGTTAGATCTGACAGGAGATGCACAGGGGTTAAATATTCGTGAACAATAGAGCAAAAGTCCCAAAAGAGTCGCATCGGGATTTCAACGTTCGGGAGTTCGGGAACTTGGAGGATGAAAGTCCGGGCCCTCAACATCAGAAACCCCGAAAGGGAAAATTAGATCTGAGCCGTCTGTCTGCGGGAGAACGCGTGTCGCGAGATCATCCATTTCGGGGATTCGAACAACGAGGGTTAGAGAAGGAAGTCTCTGGGCTTCGCGAGTTGCGAAGTCGTGAAGAGATCAGGACCGTCCATCTGAGGAGGAAAGGTGGCAACGATCGAGGGATCGCCGAAGTGCCGAAGGGGTCCAGGATTTGGATCTCGTGAACTCGGAAGTTCGCAAGGTGAGAGACCAAGAGTTGGGTGCTCCAAGTCACAAAGTCACGAAATCGCGAGGAGCAAGGATAGTCGTTGGATCCAGGTCGAGGGAGGACCGTTGGATCAGAGCCTCATTGCACATCGCGCGTTCGAAGATTCAAAGGTGGAGAGGACCTCTTCTTGACATCAGAAGTCGCGAAGGGCCGAAAGCTGGGCACGAAGGAACACGTGGAAGAACCACAAGGTGGGTCTGTGTGATAGACAGGTGGACACGCGTCCCCTGGAGAAAGGAGTTAACACTCCGTTGACTTCTCGCATCTCAGGGATTCGCGGGATAAGAGCATGAGAGCCCAACCCTTCGACTTGCGAAGTCGCGAAGTTGCGACGGGAGCTAGCGTTTAGCCTAGCCGGTGGTCACGCATAGAGGGCGTTGAGAAGGAGGAGCCATACCCGTATCGGCATTTTGGGTATTGTGAGTCTGGAAAGGAGGAGTCAGGAGCTTCGACTCATGAACTCGCGAGATTGCGAGTTGCGACAAGCGCCTGGAGAATAGGCCTTGGTCATAGCGCTGTGGTCTCTTGGGAAAGGTGGAGCTCACGCCTAGTGTTGTTCGCGTAGGGGAGCTTCTGAAAAGGACCTGTGGATCGATTGAAAGGAGATTCTAGTAGGGAGTCAAAAAGGAGCCGCTTCAGCTCATAAAAGAAACTGAACAATCCTTAGACTGGGAGGTTGGGCGCTGGGACCCCGAGGGGTTGCGGCAGTGCGCCATCAATGAGAATTGAACCTTGCCCAATGATGAAAAACTCCTTGCTTTCCACCATTGGATCTAACCCCTTTGGGATTAAAAATTTGGAGGACATGGGGGTGGGCTTTGATCCATATATGTGTGCATGAGTCATGATACCATTTAATATAGTATCTCTGGGTGCAACCATATGTTTGACCACTACCTCAAGGTGCCATGGCTCCAGGTAAAGCCCTCAAGGGAATTGAACCTTTCCCAATGGTGAAAAACTCCTTGCTTTTCACCATTAGATCCAACCCCTTTGAGCTTTATTTCATTATTATTAATAATTTAAATATTGTGAATTATTTAATTCTTATTATTAATTTAAATATGATAAATTATTTATTTATTATTAATACTTTAATTGTTATTGAAGATTTAATTGTTTTTACTAATTTAGTTATTATTGATTATTTAATTATATTAATTAATTATTTTTTTTGATTACAATTTTATAATATTTAAATATTGATGAGATTAATAATTAGCATAAGTTTATTTTAGAATATATTAATTATTATAGCAAAAATATGAAATTATAACACAATTATGAAATTTTACTGGACTAACATTAAATCAATTTCACATCCTGAGAAAAAAAATTCATATATCTATAAATGCAATTATAAAATTTAACCCACTAACATTCCACATTCCATTAGTGTAACCATGCATATAAATGGAATGATTAAATTTTAAATTAAAACATAATACAATCATTTTTTATATTAGTAAACAAGTAGTACAATGCTACATCAAGGAAATGTCAACTATGTATACGACATTGCATGAAAAATATATACATAAAATTAAATTTCAACTATTTATTTATTTATTATTATAAAGAAATTAAATAAATTTGCCATAAAAAAAAATTAATTGACTAAATTATTGTCACTTGTTCTAACATAAGATCAATTAAAATTTATAACAATGTTCGAAAAATAGCCACAAAAAATAAGTCCATAGCACTAAAACATAACATTAGAGAAAGACATCAAGTTCATGGAACATGTTATAAAATTAGGGTCCCAAGTTATCTTCTTTAAGCAATTTTCTAGAAATTAACTTAAAAATATTATGGTCATTTTTCTTATTTATGGGAATTTTTTTAGAAAATGTGTTTTAAGAAATTAACTTAAAAATATTATGGTCATTTTTCTTATTTATGGCATTATTCCAGCATGAGGTCTTGATGTTCTCATTAATGTTGTAACCTATCATCCTATCTCCAATTGTGTCTCAGCTAGCATCCAGCTGGCACCCATCGCGGAGGAGATTTATCCACGTCAATTAGCAATGTAACCTATCATCCTATCTCAAATTGTGTCTCAGCTAGCATCCAGCTGGCACCTGTCGCGGAAGAGATTTATCCACGTCAATTAGCAACACGTATAGGGATTCTCAACCATAACTTGAAGTAGACTAACAATCAAACATATCTACAAATTAATAGGGTTGTGTGCTTGGCAACATTAAATTTGCTAGTTATTATTAAAATTCCGCTATTTTATTTCGTTATTATTATTAATTTAAATATGATGAATCACTGAATTATCGTTATTAATTTAAATATTATGAATAATTTATTTATATTAATATTTTAATTAGTGTTGAAGATTTATTATTTAATTATTTTTATTAATTTAGTTATTATTATTATTTAATTATTATCAATTTTTTGATTATTATTTTATAATATTTAAATATTTATGATATTGATAATTGGTTTAAGTAGTTATTGTACAAAAATCATGTTTATATAATATAATTATGAATGGAAATGGAAATGGAAATGATAACAAGAGAAGATTAAGAGCCTACCTCATCCGTATGTTCGAAGAAGACCTCGACTGAGCTTACGACCGAAAGCTTGATGTATGCAACTTGTCCTCAACAATCAAGATAAACAAGCATATAGAAAGTATATAGAAAGTTAGCATATCAACTAGAATAATCCATTAAAATGTATAACAAATATGCCCATGGAAAGTGACATAAATATTTGCGACATATAATTGGATGAGAAAAGAGAATTTCTATTAATGTAATCAACAAAAGTAACGACACATATCGGAACCAAGAAACTAATGTTGGGTATGTGTTTTATTCTTTGCATGTGTGTGTGTGGGCGTGTCTGATCCAAGTGGATATTGGTGGCCACCCACTTGTTCCATATTCCAACTGGCTCATCTAGACAATTTTCAGTTCAACACGTTTATCTGTAATGGGGACAATTCTTTTTAATTGCGGGTTCTTCACTTACGGGGTTGTCCTGAAGCCCTACACAGTATCCAGGTGGGTGTTGGTGGCCGCCCACCTATTCCAACGAGCTTATTTTGGAAGTTTTCATGTCAGTACATCTTTTTGTACTTCCAAGGCCATTTTGAGGCTCTAAACAATGTTTTCTTGGCTTGCCATAGTGGAACTATAGACAGAGTCAGAGTTTGTGACATAATGTGTAGTTCTCAAAAATACCTTTCCAATGAACTATCACGCGCCTAAAACGAAGACCGTTTGCAAAAGTTATGACCCCAGGAAGTTAATGTACTAACTTACTTCAACGGGGCCCACATGACTTTTGGCATTTCATCTCCTAGGGTTAGGTTTTTGGATGTCTAGGGTTTTGTAATTCATGTTTATCATAAAAAGGCCTTCAGAGCCTCATTGTAATCATCTTCTTGTGAATGAGCGTAGCCGTCACATCTCTTTTTAGAGATAACGTTGCCACCATTCTAGAAAGTCTTGCACTTTGTATTTTTACAATCTCTGTACAATTATTTTATTAATAGAATAATGTGTTGTTGTATCTCTATATTTCTGGATTTTTTTATGAGTATTTCATTGTAATATCTCTGCTTTCATTTCATTCCGAACATAATTCGGATCAGTGGTATCAAAGCAGGCTTCTCTTGATCGTTTTTCAGCGCATGTCCCTGACGAGATCCGAGTATAGTCAGTTGGGTCTTGAGCTTGTCTCTCTTGAGGACAATCACTCTCGCATGCCCAAGAAACCCTTGATGGTGGCAGAAAAGAAAAACGACAGAGAAAAAGATTCTATTTACCTGTTGCTTGAGCAAGCTCTCGCGCGACACATGGACGAAATGATGGAGAATTTTCCCCACATCCTTCAACACCCACCGATAGCAATAGGAACATCTTCATCAACCGACCACTTTGGAGGAACCTCTCCCTTCAAGGTACAAGTTAATTTTGATATTCCCTTATTTGAAGGTCAGATAGATGCAGATGCCTTAGAAAAATGGTTAAATCTATTAGAAAGTTATTTCTCTGTTCAAAATTTTTCCGACAAGAAAAATATCACCTTCACACTCATCAAGGCTCTTCCTCATGTCAAACATTGGTGGGAAATTCCATGGGAACAAAGTTCCACAGAGGAATCTGGAATATATGGGGCCGAGCCCACTTGGGTTTTTTTGTGGATGCGATCAAGAAACAATACTATCTTGTTGATAACTATGAAGATTGGTACATGAGATGGACCACACTACGACAAGAGAAGAGCCAAACAGTTCCAGAGTTCACAAATACTTTCCATACCTTGCGCACCAAGATGGGTATCAAATACTCCGAACGACATATGGTTCTGAAATACCGTGGGGCTCTGCATAGGTGCATCCAAACCAAAATGGATTTCCTAAACATCTCATCATTGGGAGCTGTCAAAATCGAGCAGAAATTTAGGCACCAGAACAAATGGGAATTCGGGTTTGCAAATCCACAACAGCCAATGCATGGAAAGGAAGACCCTAACCAACAACCTATAGACAACCAGTCCAAGACAAATGACAAGAAGGGTAAACAAAAGATGAAGAATGATAGTGGTAAGTGGTGCAACTTCCACAAAATCCCCTGGCACAACACCGATGAATGTCGCTCGAAACAATAATTGGTGGCCAAGGTCAAAGACACGGAGCCGAACCCTGATTCAGAATCTGATCCAAAAAATATAGAAAGAAAACAGATCATCGACGCAGACCCTACTACTACTGTCGCGAACACAACAATTCAACCAGAAGAACTAGTAGATCCTGAAGAGGGGGAACACCTCTTCCATTCAAAGATGTGGGTGAAGGGGACCTTGTTGCATTTCATTGTTAATAACGATATCCAGAAGAACCTCATCTCAGCTGACGTTGTCAAATAGTTGGGTTTGTCGACAACACCACACCTGCAACCATACAACATCGAGTGGCTTCACCAAGGACGAGATCTCCATGTCAACCAATAGTGCCGCCTATCCTATGGCATCCAACCCTTCAAGGATGAGGTAGTGTGTGATGTTTCCCCTCTTGATGTCTATGATGTTGTTTTGGGTCAACCATATATGTGGAAACATCATGTTGTTTATCAGTCTAGACCTCGTAGTGTCATTAGTACTCTGGGAGGTTAGCTCTATCGGATACTAGAGGTAGTTCCAACTAGTTTTCCGCCAAAACAATGCCGCAAGGTAATCTCTCATACTACAAAATTCATCCTCTTCACAGTCTATTCAAAGGATGTACATAAAGCCATTACAACCACTGCATCCTCAACACCTTCTATCCAGAAGAAGAAGATTGTAGAAGGAAAAATAGTTATTATTTCTTCACCTACAATGGTGCCTACACATTGCCTTGTAAATCCCAGAGACAACAGGTTGGTGGAACAGATTCAACCCCGCCAACAACAGTTTCGTGATAGCCTTCCATAGAATAAGCAACACAACTTCTCCAACAAGGCACACAACACACCAAGATTCATATTGAGAAAATTCTTTCCCCTCTTCCCTGGGCACTCAACATAATGGAGACCATTTCTTCCTAAGGGGGGAGGATTGATCTAGGTGGATATCGGTGGCCACCCACCTGTTCCATATTCGAATTGGCTCATCTAGACAATTTTCAGTTCAACACGTTTTTCTATAATGGGGACAATTCTTTGTAATTACGGGTTCTTCACTTACGGGGATATCCTGAAGCCCTACACTGCATCCATGTGGGTGTTGGTGGCTGCCCACCTATTACAACTGGATTAGTTTGGAATTTTTCATGTCAGTACATCTTCCTGTACTTCCAAGGCCGTTTTGGGGCTCTAAACAATGTTTTCTTGGCTTGCCATAGTCAAACTATAGATGAAGTCAGAGTTTGACGACATAATGCGTAGTTCTTGAAATTACCTTTCCAAAGAGCTATCACACGCTTAAAATGTAGATCATATGCAAAAGTTACGACCTCGTGAAGTTAATGTACTAACTTACCCCAACGAGGCCCACATGACTTTTGGCGTTTCATCTCCTAGGGTTAGGTTTTAAGATGTCTAGGGTTTTGGAATTCATGTTTATCATAAAAAGGCCTTTAGAGCCTCATTGTAATCATATTCTTGCGAATGAGCGTAGCTGTCACATCTCTTTTCAGAAATAAATCTACCACCATTCTAGCGAGTCTTGCACTTTGTATTTTTACAGTCTCTATACAATTATTTTATTAATAGAAATCATGGATTATTGTATCTCTCAGTTTCTAACAATTTTCATGAGTATTTCATTGTAGTATCTCTACTTTCATTTCATTACAAACATAATCTGGATTAGTGGTATCAGAGCAGGATGCTCTTGATAGTTTTTTAGCACATGTTGCTGACGTGATCTGAGTATAGCCAGTTGGGTCTCGAGCTTGTCTCTCTTGAGGACAATCACTCTCGCACACCCAAGAAACCCTCAATGGTAGCAGAAAAGAAAAACAACAGAGTAGAAGATTCTATTAACCTGTTGCTTGAGCAAGCTCTCGTGCGATAGAGGAAGAAAAAGATGGACAATTTTTCCGACATCCTTCAATGCCCGCCGATAGTAACATGCATATCTTCATCAACCGACCACTTTGGAGGAACCTCTCCCTTCAAGGTACAAGTTAATTTTTATATTCCTGTATTTGAAGGTCAGATAGATGTAGATGCCTTAGAAAAATGGTTAAATATATTAGAAGGTTATTTCTCTGTTCAAAATTGTTCCGATAGGGAAAATATCACCTTCACACCCCTCAAGGGTCTCCCCCATGTCAAACATTGGTGGGAAACTTACTGGGAACAAAGTTCCACAGAGGAATCTAGAATATATGGGGTCGAGGCCACTTGGGATTCTTTTTTGGATGCGGTCAAGGAACAATACTATATTGTTGACAACTATGAAGACGAGTACATGAGATGGACCACACTGCGGCAAGAGAAGAGCCAAACAGTGCTGGAGTTCTTAATACTTTTCGTACCTTGCACAACAAGCTTGGTATCAAAGACTCCAAGCGGCATATGGTTTTGAAGCACCATGGGGCTTTGCATAGGTACATCCAAACCAAAATGTATTTCCTAAACATCTCATCATTGGGAGCTTCCTATCGATATGCTGTCAAAATCGAAGAGAAATTTAGGCACTAGAACAAATGGGAATTCGGGTTTGCAAATCCACAACAACTAAAGCATGGCAAGGAAGACCCTAACCAACAACCTCTAGACAACCATTCCAAGACACAT
The DNA here is from genome assembly GCA_000966675.3 of Picea glauca. Classification (NCBI taxonomy): domain Eukaryota; kingdom Viridiplantae; phylum Streptophyta; class Pinopsida; order Pinales; family Pinaceae; genus Picea; species Picea glauca. Next base: position 202,925 of record JZKD02S0856742.1, read on the forward strand.
GAAAAGAAGGGTAAATTAAAGATGAAGAATGACACTGGGAAGTGGTGTGAGTTCCACAAAATCCCTTGTCAAAACACCGATGAATGTCACTTGAAATAGTGATTGGTGGCCGAGTTCAAAGACGGAGCCGAACCTTGATTCAGAATCCAATCCAGAAAAAATTGAAAATAAACAGTTCATTGATGCAGACCCCACTACTACTGTCGCGACCACAATAATTCAACCAGAAGAACTAGTAGATACTTAAGAGGGGGAGAGCCTCTTCAATTCATAGATGAAGTTGAAGGGGACCCCGTTGCATTTCATTGCTGATAACGATATCCATAAGAACCTCATCTAAGATGAGGTCGTCAAACAGTTGGGTTTGTCGACAACACCACACCTGCAGCCATACAACATCGGGTGGCTTCACCAGGGACGAGATATCCATGTCAGCCAACAATGCTGCCTATATTATGGCATCCAACCCTTCAAGGATGAGGTAGTGTGTGATGTTTCCCCCCTTGATGTATGTGATGTTGTTTTGGGCCAGCCATATATGTGGAAATGTCATGTTGTTTATGAGTCTATACCTTGTAGTGTCATTAGTACTCTGGTAGGTTAGCTCTATCGAATACCAGAGGTAGTTCCAACTATTGTTCCTCCAAAACAATGCCGCAAGGTAATGTCTCATACTGCAAAATTCATCCTTTTCACAGTCTGTTCAAAGGATGTACATAAATCCACTACAACCACTGCAACTTCAACACCTTCTATCTAGAAGAAGCAGATTCTAGAAGATAAAGAAGATATTGTTTCTTCACCTACAATGGTGCCTACACACTGCCCTGTCAAGCCAAGAGACAACATGTTGGTGGAAGAGATTCAACCTCACCAACAACAAGTTCGTGACAACCTTACACAGACCAAGCAACACAAATTCTCCAACAAGGCACACAACACACCAAGATTCAGATTCATAAAATGCTTTTCCCTCTTCCTTGGGCACTCAATGTAATGGAGACCATTTTTTCCTAGGGGGGAGGATTGATCTAGGTGGATATTGGTGGCCACCCACCTGTTCCATATTCGAACTGACTCATCTAGATAGTTTTCAGTTCAACATGTTTCTCTATAATGAGGACAATTCTTTGTAATTGTGGGTTCTTCACTTACATGGCTGTCCTGAATCCCTACACAACATCCATGTGGGTGTTGGTGGATTCCCACCTATTACAATTGGATGTTTTTGGAAGTTTTCATGTCAGTACATCTTTCTGTACTTCCAGGGCCATTTTTGGGCTCTAAACAATGTTTTCTTGGCTTTCCATAATCAAAATATAGATGAAGTCAAAGTTTTACGACATAATGCGTATTTCTTGAAAATACCTTTGCAACGAGCTATCACGTGCCTAAAATGTAGATCGTATGCAAATGTTATGACCTCGGGAAGTTAATGTACTAACTTACCCCAATGAGGCCCATATGACTTTTGGCGTTTCATCTCCTAGGGTTAGGTTTTTGGATGTCTAGGGCTTTGGAATTCATGTTTATCATAAAAATTTCTTGTTGGCCCTTGACTAAGTTTTGAGGAAACATTGGTCATGTTTGACCACTTTTTGGGACTTCGACAGGCTGGTCAAAGATGGAGTGCCTAGGCGAAGCAGAGATCA
>JZKD02S0856742.1:204586-224070 GCA_000966675.3 Picea glauca
ATGAGTTGGTGCTCAAATGTATGATAATGTAGAGAATGTAAATAATACTTATCATATAAAGAAGAAGAGGTTTTTACCCTGTATGGGTTTCCTTGGGAAATATCTGTCTCTGTGTATCTCATATATGTGACTGATGCTGAATGTGCCATTGTTCATTTCCCTTCATTATTGTGATCATCATTGAGTACCTTGTAAATATTTTAAGAGAAGCATAATTGTTTAAGCACGAGAACAATTGATTCACCCCCCCTCTCAGTTGTTCAACACGCCCCACACTGGGTGAACCACATATATCCTGTGTTGATGTGCTTTGTGCGATGTTGTTGATGTTGTTTATGCTATTTATCTATTAGTGCATTGATATTTATATATGTTGGATGGATGTATGGATTCTTAGTTCTATATTGATGGTAAATGGATGCTAGATATGATCTAGTGATATGTTCTAAGTGATGGGAAGTACTTGATCATTATTGTTACTGTGCTGATCTTTATTAAGGGTTTGATCTACGATGTGAATGAGATTCAAGAACTAATGCATATTATTGTTTAAGTGTTTTGTTAAGTGTTGTAATCACAGATCTGTGTCCCAGCCTGGTTGTAGACATCTGAGTCCTACAACCCCCCTACCTCTACCTCAGGTGAGAACTCATCTTCTTCACAGGTGTCGCCGAAAGGGCCGGTAGTTACGGTTTTGTTGGTGCGCTGTTGAAGCATTGAACCCTGGGTTTTCCCCTGTGCCAACAAATGGTTCCATTGTCGGTACCTAAAACTGTGATTGTTGGGAACTGAAGAAAAGAGAAAGCTCTATGCGTAGATCTATTTTTGTAGTGCGTAGTATTGTACTTGACTTGTGAAGCTCAGTGCTAAGAAAGAAACCATATCTGAAGAAAAGAGGTAAGATATTAAAGTTTTATCCTCTGGTAAAGGTAATATAAGTGGAAATTTTTTCTTCGAAAGTATGAATCTAGGTATGTTTAATAGATCTTGTCGTAGTCTGAAAACTAGGTCACAGTTAGAAGAAAGATTTGATCTGAGTTCTTTTGATAGAAATAGAGAAAGATATGTTATTCTTATACATAGAAAGAATTTTTGGAGTAATAAATGGATGCAAGAACCTAGAAAGAATTTTTGCAGGTTGCAGGTACAACAATGTGATCCTAGTGCGCAGTACAGGAGAGGTTGGAACTCTTTTAAAAGAAAAAGAGGATTGGCACTGTGTTACAATTGCAGAACATCGAGACAACTTTCTAAAGAATGCCTTGGTATAGGCCCTCTTTTTCTTTGTTGTAAAGCTATTGGTCATGAGGTTGAGGATTTCCCAAGGATGATTGCTAAAGTTGAAAAGATGAACATGAGACAAGAGGACTATAAAGAAGGTCAAGAAACTAAGGATATGTTAAAGATCCATACAAAAAAAGAGTCAGAGACTATGTTAATACAGTTAAAAGAAGAAATGGATGATCACAATGTCATCAGTTTACCAGTGATCCTGAAAGAAAAACAATTCATAGTTACAAGAATAGAATACTTCGACATAGACTATGTATTAGATGAAGAAACACATGTGAATATTATGCCAGAAAGCACTTGGGAAATTTTGGGAAAGCCCGCTATGATACCTTCATTGGGAAGGATAGGCTTGTTTAAAGGAAAGATGATAACCCTATGTGGAAGAGTTACTAATATACCTATGATTGTTCATGGAACTACGAGTGAAAAAGAATTTGAAGTTATTAGGTTTGTCGAGAACACTGCCCCTTTTCCACTTTTATTAGGAAAGACTTGGATTGACAAGGATTAGATTAGAAGGAAAGCAGAGGAGGAAGCCATAGAAAATAAAAAGAAATAACTAAGGGATTTCATAGCTGGAAGAATAGATCGACTGATAGAAGAACGAGAAGTTGAGTCGAAGCAGTAGAATGAAAGAGAAGAAACTGTCAACTTTGAAAGAGCATAAGAAGGGTTGAAGGACCTATCCATGCAAGAATAACGTATGTCCACCCATGACCTAGTAAGAAAAGAGGTATTACCTTTGAACCCTTTGAAATAACATTGACAGTGTGAAGTTACCATGCTAAGAAAATATAAGAATAAGAATGGAAAGAGGAATCCAGAAACTCAAATCACAAGAAAGAAGGCAAGAAATCTTAGTAAGAAGAAAGAAAGTTAGAAAAACTATAGGAAGTTCTAGAGAAGATTTTGCAGGAGGCAGGCTTGAAGAACTTGAACCTCACCAAAATAACATAACAACGCAGAATGGGAATTCGCCATGAAAAATCTATATGACCATTGGAGGCACCTTGACCATTAGAATGATGCTCCAGAACAATTAGAAATGTAGTTGTTTTCAGAAAGACCATCGTTGGACCATTGTGACCGCGCCATAACAGATGGATTCGTTTTGATTGAGGCATTCCTACCTATTGGAAGAATCCGTTGCGACATTGCTTACTTAACCCGTCGGACGCTGCGTGGGGACCACATTTTACAAACTGTGATATCTGAGCTAACAGAGAATCCATTGTACCGTGCTGTGATTTCTAGACCTCGCCATCTGTTTGATTACCTCATTTGTCTGTTCACCTACCCAAATTATTTGATTACGAGTGTGCATGTCGGGTGAACGTAGTGTAGTAAAGTAGTTTATGGAGGAGATACTTGTAGACCTTATGGCTGAGAGATTCATGTCTGTAGGAATACAAGCGTCATCGACTGGGGGCCTGCAAGCATCCCCCTCGAATGGACTTCGTTATAGCCGAATCACGATTGAGAAGCGAATAAAACACCACGACGATTTGGCTAACGTGAAGCATATCCCGTCGGTATTTCCTGAATACATACCGCCTTTGGCTGGCACAGTTAGCCATGACAGTATCCCACGTGACTTTGAATACACGCTGATCACCGTGTAAATCCCGAAGGGGATACACGTAGTCGGACCCTAGTTAGGACATATCCCAACACTGAAGAACAACAAATTCAACCTCAGAGATCGAAAGAACTATGCGATGCTCACACTGCATAGGTATTTGATGAAGATGGTTGGGAAGAAGACATGCATAGTCTCCCAACCATGGATAAAGGAGCTCGTGCAATCAACGATCCTAAACATGATGAAGATCCTGCACTTTGGCCAACACCAGGAGGATAACGCTTGTGTTAAAATCCTCCTGTCATGCTATCACGGGGGCTATCTGTGGTTTGACAGGTGCGTCACTATGGATCCAACATTGATCCACTTGATCACAGGCCTGTGCATGCATGGACCAGACACTCACCAGTTTTACCCAGGGAATCCCTCAGATTTATCCCTGGTACAAAGCATAAAGGAAGCCTATGGCGATGTAGAGAAGGGGAAGAAAGGCTACAAGGTAGCCTCCATCCAGGATGGCGCAGTGCGCTTTGCTTGTCAGCTTATAGCTGGTAAGCTCATTAGAAATAATCGTCCAACACAGGTCACTAGATTTGTAGTAGACCTCGCAGGGAAGTGCGTAGAAGGCATGCAAATGAACTGGGCGAGTTACCTGGTCAACGAGTTGGAGAAGGACTGCCGCGAAGCACAAGATTAGGGATATGAGTTTCATTTTAGTTAGCTATTGGTATTGATCACATTTGTCTCTTGGAAAATGTCGGAAGGAGTAGCCTTCTTGGAAGTTGAGCCATCGGATCCATTGGCCGCAAGGTTCTCCACCTTGTGGTATACAAATGACATGTCAAAGCAGTGGCAGTCGAACACAGTGTTCCATGCTTACTACCTACAACTAAAGCGCACCATTGAAGAATTTCCATGAATGACCTCGAACATATTTCATCAGTATAGACTGCTAACGAAGTTCCGCGTAGACCGACACTTTATTTTTTTCACTGCGCACAGGGATGAAAGTAAGGAGGAGCTGCAGTCCTATAATAAGCTGGCCGACGAAGACATGGAGGAGATCAAAAAAGAATGGCCAACATATTTCCTTATCCCGGTGGAATATGCATAACTCTTCGACCCTGACATCATCAGAATTCCATTGGTCACCCGGGTCGATCATTATGGATAGACTAGCGTGAAGAAAAAGAATTAAAAGGAGGAAGTGTCGAACATATAAAGTGATGAGGAGGACAACGCCTCAAAGAAAAGTAGGCCTGATTCACCTGGAGGAGGAGGAGGAGATGAAGTGAACCAAGAATAAGGAGGGGAAGAAGGAGAAAAGAAATACAAAGGAAAAATTACACCGCCGAAGGATCCCCCTATAAAGGCAAAAACATCAAAGAAAATGAAGGTTTCCCTACAGAAACCCTCAACACAGAAGAAGACCCGAGCCAATAATCCTCAGTCGAAGAATGTTCTCACAGTGGACAATGTCGATCTCATCATCGTAGCCGTGGAGGATGCCTCAGAGGATATCCTGCAGAGACATGAAGCAAAGCAAGTAAAATTGTATGAAAAAATAGAGAAGGAGCTCAAGGACATACAACAAGCTATCCATTCAAGTCGTGTAGTACCTACAACGCCTTCTTCAACGAAAATTGTAGAATTGGGGGATGAGCCCACCCAATTACGAACATTAGCATATGAAACAGAGGCTCGAATTCGTTGAGTCCAAGAAGAAAAGGAGAAGGCTATAGAAGCCGTGAAGAAATAAAAGTAGGAGGTCTTAGAGCAACTTCGAGTTGCATAGCAGGAGAAAGATGTAATTAGGGTGAATTTCGAAGAGGACAAGAAGAAGATGCAAAAATAAAAAGACCAGCTGCTCGCAAAGTAGACTGTGGTTAAATAAGAAGTGACTAAAGCACTTTGCTCTGTGTCAATCTTGGCATAGGAGGAACTATATTCAACTGAGATACAAGTGGGGAATCTCACTGAAGACATTCAACAACTTCAAGCAAGAGTAATGGAGATAGAAATCCAAGCAGTACCTAGCACTCTCCAAGAAGTGCATGATTAGAGGGAAGAAGATGCCAGGAATGCAGCAGAAAGAATTAGGGCACTCACTTCAGAATGTAAGAAAATGAGTGATCAGAGTGCATAGACCTATGAGCGCCTTGCAAAAGATCCAAAGTTGAAGAAATTGGAAGAAAAACTCCAGGAGGCGAAGCAACAGACATCCACCGTGCAAGTGTATATGAAGCTGCTCACTGCAGTTGAGAAAATGAAGCGATCATAGGAACAACGTGTAGTCCAGTAGCAGGTTACTTCCATATAGAGAAACGTCATGGAGGTGACAAAGAGACTCCAGTCGGTGAAAGTTGAAGCATGCATTCTTTTTGAAGAGATCAAAGGCCAAGGCTCGGAACTAGACCAAGTAGTTGCGATAGTGGAACAATGCCTCGATTGGCCTGTTATGGAGCAAGTGATTTAGGAGTTCACCAAGCAGGAGACTCTAGAGAAGCAACAAGTAGAGGCAACTTGAGTTAATATCGAGGCCTTCAAAGCAACACTGCCCAGATCTAAGTGAATTAGGACGAGTGACAAGTGAGTGTTGGGGGTCTGTTGGCCCTTGACCAAGTTTTGAAGAAACATTGGTCATGTTTGACCACTTTTTGGGAGTTCAACACGTTGGTTGAAGATGGATCACCCAGGTGAAGCGGAGATCGTGGGATCTCACTTGTTTTGCGGACCCAACAAAGGGTTTTACAGTTCATGTAATGGGTTAAGGTATGTTGGCCCCTGGGTTCAACCATGATTATGCCTTGTTGTAATTATATAAACAAGTAGCTAAGCGATGTAATAAATAGTTACTAGTCATTGATCGACTTAGTGCATGACTATTTGGCTTTGTGCAAGAATGTGTTAGGGCTTGCAGAGCTAAGTGCAAGCATTTTGTAAGTGCTTTGTGCAGACAAACTATGTAAGGATTTGYGCCATCAAGGAGTTGTCTCTGTGCCTTGACCTGAWTTTGAGGAAGATGGATCTAGTGTGCTATGCACAGATCACCTATCCAGTGCGAGACTTGGCTCTATGGCTCTGTGCACAAGAGTAGAYGCATGTAAGATATTGCAGACTAATAAATAAGAAGAAGAATAAGTTGGTGGACATAGCCCCACACTGGGGTGAACCAYGTATATCCTGTGTTGATGTGCTTTRTGTGATGTTGTTGATGTTATTTATGCTATTTATATATTAATGTATTGATMTTTATATATTTTGGATGGATGTATGGATGGTTAGTGCYATACTAATGGTAAATGAAGGCTAGATCTGATCTAATKCTATATGCTAAGTGATGGGAAGTACTTGATCRTTATTGTTAGTGCGCTGATCTGTATTAAGGGTTTGRTGTGAGATTTGAATGAGATTCAAGAACYAATGAATATTGTTGTTTAAGTGTTATGTTAAGTGTTATAATCATAGATCTGTGTCCCARCCTRGTTGTATACATCTAAGTCCTGCAACCCCCCCTRCCTCTACCTTRGGTGAGAMCTCATTGACTTTGCAGGTGTTGCCGAAAGGGTCAATAGTTAGGGTTTTGTTGGTGCGTTGAACCCTGGGTCTTCCCCTGTGCCAAAATTCCTTTAGAGCCTCATTGTAATCATATTCTTTCGAATGAGTGTATCCATCACATCTCTTTTTAGTGTAAAGATTCCACCATTCCAACGAGTCTTGCACTCTATATTTTTACAGTCTCTATACAATTATTTTATTAATCTAAATAATGTATTGTTGTATCTCTCTGTTTCTGGAAATTTTCATGAGTATTTCATTGTAATATCTCTACTTTCATTTCGTTCCGAACATAATCTGGATCAATGGTATTAGATCAGGCTGCTCTTGATATTTTCTAGTACATGTCCCCGACGAGATCCAAGTATAGCCAATTGGGTCTCGAGCTTGTCTCTCTTGAGGAAAATCACTCTAACACACCCAAGAAATCCTCGATGGCAGAAGAAAAGAAAAACGGTGGAGTATAATATTCTATTAACCTGTTGCATGAGCAAGCTCTCGCACGACAGAGGGACAAAATGATGGATAAGTTTTCCCACATCCTTCAATGCCTGTCGATAGCAACAGGTGCATCTTCATCAACTGACCACTTTGGAGGAACCTCTCCCTTCAAGGTACAAGTTAATTTTGATATTCTTGTATTTGAAGATCATATAGAGTAGATGCCTTAGAAAAATGGTTAAGTCTATCAGAAGGTTATTTATTTGTTCAAAATTTTTCCGACAGGAAAAAGATCACATTCACACTCCTCAAGGCTCTCCCCCATGTCAAACATTGGTGGGAAACTTACTGGGAACAAAGTTCCATAGAGGAATATGGGGCTCTACATAGGTAAATCCAAACCAAAATGGATTTCCTAAACATCTCATCATTGGGAGATTCCTATTGATATGCTGTCAAAATCGAAGAGAAATTTAGGCATCAAAACAAATGGGAATTTGGGTATGCAAATACGAAACAACCAAAGCATGGAAATGAATACCCTAAGAATCAAACTCTAGACAACCAGTCCAAGACACATGACAATAAGGGTAAAGGAAAGATGAAGAATGACACTGGGAAGTGGTGCGACTTCCAAAAAATCCCCTGGGACAACACCGATGAATGTCGCTCAAAAAATTCATTGGTGGCCGAGGTCAAAGACATGGAGCCGAACCCTGATTCAGAATCCGATCTAGAAAATATTGAAAATAGACAGATCATCGACGCAGACCCCACTGCTACTGTCGTGAACACAAAAATTCAACCAGAAGAACCAGTAGATCCTAAAGAGGGGGAGATCCTCTTCCATTCACAGATGTGGGTGAAGGGGACCCCGTTTAATTTCATTGTTGATAATGACAACCAGAATAACCTCATCTCCGCTGAGGTTGTCAAATAGTTGGGGTTATAAAAAACAACACACCTGCAACCATACAACATCGGGTGGCTTCACCATGGATGCGATCTCCATGACATGCATCAGTGTTGCCTATCCTATGGGATCCAACCCTTCAAGGATGAGGTAGTGTGTGATGTTTCCCCTCTTGATGTCTGTGATGTTGTTTTGGGCCAACCATATATGTGGAAACGTCATGTTGTTTATGAGTCTAGACCCCGTAGTGTCATTAGTACTATGGGAGTTTAGCTCTATCAGATACCAGAGGTAGTTCCAACTACTATTCCGCCAAAACAGTGCCGTAAGGTAATCTCTCATACTGCAAAATTCATCCTTTTCATAGTTTGTTCAAAGGATGCATGGAAAGCCATTACAACCACTGCAGCCTCAACACCTTCTATCCAAAAGAAGAAAATTGTAGAAGAAAAAGAAGATATTGTTTCTTCACCTACAATAGTGTCTACACACTGCTCTGTCAAGACCAAAGACAACAGGTTGGTGGAACAGATGAAACCTCACCAAMAATAGGTTCATGAAAAGCTTCCACAGACCAAGCAATGCAACTTCTCCAACAAGGYACACAACATACCAAGATTCATATTCAAAAAATKCTTTCCCMTCTTGCTCAGACACTCAACGTAATGGATACCATTGCTTCATAAGGGGGRAGGATTGATCCAGGTGGATATTGGTGGCCACCCACCTATTCCATATTCAAATGGGCTCATCTRGASAATTTCCAGTTCAACATGTTTCTCTATAATGGGGACAATTATTTCTAATTGTGGGTTCTTCACTTACGAGGCTGTCTTGAATCCCTAMAAAACATCCAGGTGGGYGCTGGTGGCTGTCCACTTATTCCAACTGGCTTATTTTGAAAATTTTCATGTCAGTACATCTTTCTGTACTTCCAGRGTCATTTTGGGGCTCTAAATAATGTTTTTTGGCTTKCCATAGTAAAACTGTAGACGAAGTTAGAGTTTGACGACATAATGCRTAGTTCTTTAAAATACCTTTCCAATGAGTTATCACACGCCTAAAACAGAGATCGTATGCAAAAGTTACGAACCCGAGAAGTTAATGTRCTAACTTACCCCAATAGGGCCCACATGACTTTTGGCGTTTCATCTCCTAGGGTTAGGTTTTTGGATGTCTAGGGTTTTGGCATTCATATTTATCATAAAAAGGCCTTCAGAGACTCATTGTAATCATCTTCTTCTGAATGAGCGTAGATGTCACATATCTTCTCAGAGATAAATATGCCACCATTCTAGCGAGTCTTGCACTCTTTATTTTTACAGTCTATGTACAATTATTTCATTAATAGAAATCATGTATTGTTGTATTTATCTATTTCTGGAAAATTTCATGAGTATTTCATTGTAATATTTCTAATTTCATTTGATTCTGAACATAATTTGGATCAGTGGTATCAGAGAAGGCTCCTCTTGATCATTTTTAAACACATGTACCCGACAAGGTATGAGTATATCCAGTTGGGACTCGAACTTGTCTCTCTTGAGTAAAATCACTCTCACATGCCCAAGAAAACATCGATGGTGGCATAAAAGAAAAACAACGGAGCAAAAGATTTTATTAACCTGTTTCTTGAGCAAGCTCTTGTGCCACATAGGGGCGAAATGATGGAAAATTTCTCCCACATCCTTCAACGCCCGTGGATAGCAACAAGGGCATCTTCATAAACCAACCACTTTTGAGGAAATTCTCCCTTCAAGGTACATGTTTATTTTTATATTCTTGTATTTGAAGGTCAGATAGATGCAAATGCCTTAGAAAAATGGTTAAATATATTGGAAGCCTATTTCTTTGTTCAAAATTTTTCCGATAGGGAAAATATCACCTTCGCTGATCCAGGTGGATATTGGTGGCCACCCACCTTTTTCGATTGTCTCAAAACATTTTTCTGACAATTTTGGCAAATGACTATTTTTAGCAGGTTTTAACTTCCGGGGCCATTTTGAGGGCCTAAATGAAGGTTTTTCAAGATTGAGGTTTTGAATGATAATTGAAGGCATTATTGAGCCCCCAAAATGAATCTCCTTGATGATACCTTTCCAATGAGCTATCATACACTTAAAACAGAGATCGTATGCAAAAGTTATGACCCTGGGAAGTTGATGTACTAACTTACCCAAACAGGGCCCACATGACTTTTGGCGCTTCATCTCCCAGGGTTAGGTTTTTGGATGTCTAGGGTTTTTGGCATTCCTGTTTATTGTAAAAATTCCTTCAGAGCCTCATTGTAAGAATCTTCTTGCGAATGTGAGTAGCCATCACATCTCTTCTCAGAGATAAGCTGCCACCATTCTAGCGAGTCTTTCACTCTATATTTTTACAGTCTCTCTACATTTCTTTCATTAATAGAAATCATGTATTACTGTATATCTGTGTTTATGGTTGCATCTCTGATACATTTATGTTATATTATTGAATATCTATGATATCTCTATGCATTTCTTTATTATATCTCTGATCTCATTTCGTGCCGAAAATAATCTGGATCAGTGGTATTGGAGCAGGCTGCTCTTGATAGTTTTTTTCAGTGCATGTCCCCGACATGGTCCGAGTATAGAAAGTTGGGTCTTGATATTGTCTCTCTTGAATAAAATTTCTCTCGCACACCCAAGAAACCCTCAATGGCGGAAGAAAATAAAAACGACAGAGCAGACGATCCTATCAATCTGTTGCTTGAGCAAGATCTCACGCGACAGAGAGATGAAATGATGGAGAATTTTTTCCACATCCTTAAATGCCCGCCGATAGCATCAGATGAAATTCATCAAGCGGTCACTTTGGAGGCACCTTTCCTTTCAAGGTACAAGTTAATTTTTATATTCCTGTATTTGAAGGACAGATAGATGCAGAAGCCCTAGAAAAATGGTTAACTCTGCTAGAAGGTTATTTCTCTGTTCACAAATTTTTCGACAAAGTAAAGATCACCTTTGCACTCCTTAAATCTCTCCCTCATGTCAAACATTGGTGGGAAACTTACTGGGATTAAATTTACATAGAGGATTCTAGAATATATGGGGCCATTCCCACTTGGGATTTTTTTGTGGATGCGGTAAAGGAACAATATTACCCTGTTGTCAACTATGAGGACCAGTACATGAGATGGACCACACTGCGAAAAGAGAGGGGCCAAGAAGTTACGGAGTTCACCAATACCTTCCATACCTTGCGCACCAAGCTGGGTATCAAAGACTCTGAGCGACATTTGGTTCCGAAATACCGTGGGGTTCTACAGAGATACATCCAGACTAAAATGGATTTTCTGGACATCTCATCACTTGGTGCTGCTTATCAATATGCTGTTAAAATTGAGCATAACTTTAAGCACCAAAACAAATGAGAATTATAGTCTGCAAATCCACAACAACCAAAGTATGACAAAGACGACCCTAACAAACAGTCTCCCGAAAACTAGTCCAAGACACAGGAAAATAAGGGTCACGAGAAGACAAAGAAGGACACCAGAAAATGGTGCGATTTCCACAAAATCCCCTGGCACAACACAGATGAATGTGTCTCAAAACAGTCATTGGTGGCTGATATCAAAGACAAGGAGCCAAACCTTGATTTAGAATCTGATTATGAAAATACTGGTAAAGGACAGATCATTGATGCAGACCCCACTTCTATTGTCTCGACCGTAACAATTCAACCAGAAGAACCAACCAATCCTGAAGAGGGGGAGTGCCTTCTTCATTCACATATGTGGGTGAAGGGGACCCCACTCCATTTTATTGTTGATAGCGGAAGCTAGAAAAACCTCATCTCAGCAGAGGTCGTCAAACAGTTGGGATTGTCGACAACACCACACCCACAACCATACAACATTGGGTGGCTTCGGCAAGGACGAGATTTTCGTGTCAGCCAACAGTGCCAATTGTCATACAACATCCAACCCTTCAAGGATGAGGTATTATGTGATGTTTCCCCACTGGATGTCTGTGATGTTCTCTTGGGCCAACCATATATGTGGAGATGCCATGCTGTTTATGAGTCTTGACCCTGTAGTGTCATTTTTACTTTGGGGGGTCATCTCTATAGAATACCAGAGGTAGTTCCAACTATTGTTCCACCTAAAAGGTGTCGCAAGGTAGTATCTCATACTGCAAAATTACGCTTCTTCACAATCTGTTCAGAAGGGGAACAAAAGGACACTGCAACCACTATAGCCTCGCCCCCTGCACCTTCTATCCAACAGAAGCAGGTCGACAAGGTTGTAGCAAGGCGCAAAGATTCCTTGTACACACCTTCTTCGCATGTATATCGACTTTTTGAATAGCCTCAACTTCAACAGGTTCATGACAGACTTCCACAAACTAAGCAGCGCGACGTCTCCAACAATACAAGCAACTCACCAAGATGAAAATCCAACAAATGCTTTTCCCTCTCCCCTGAGAACTCAAAGAAATGAAGAACATTGATTCCTAAGGAGGGAGCATTGATCCAGATGGATATTGGTGGCCACCCACCTTTTTCGGCTGGCTCAAAATAGTTTTCTGGCAATTTTGACAAATTACTATTTTTAGCAGGTTTTAACTTTCGGGGCCATTTTGAGGGACTAAATGAAGGTTTTTTGAGATATAGGTTTTCAATGATAGGAAAAGGAATTATTGAGCCCCCAAAATGAATCTCCTCGATGATACCTTTCCAACGAGCTATCATACGCCTAAAACAAAGATCGTATGCAAAAGTTACGACCCCAGGAAGTTGATGTACTAACTTACCCAAACGGGGCCCACATGACTTTTGGTGCTTCATCTCCTAGGGTTAGGTTTTTAGATGTCTAGGGTTTTTTGCATTCCGACTTATTGTAAAAATTCCTTCAGAGCCTCATTGTAAGCATCTTCTTGCGAATGTGAGTAGCCGTCACATCTCTTCTCAGAGATAAGCTGCCACCATTCTAGCGAGTCTTTCACTTTGTATTTTTACAGTCTCTATACATTTCTTTCATTAATAGAAATCATGTATTACTGTATATCTATGTTTATGGTTGCATCTATGATACATTTCTGTTATATTATTGAATATCTGTGATATCTCTGTGCATTTCTTTATTATATCTCCGATCTCATTTCGTGCCAAAAATAATCCAGATCATTCACACTCCTCAAAGCTCTCCCCCATGTCAAACATTGGTGGGAAACTTACTGGGAACAAAGTTCCATAGAGGAATTTGGAATATATGGGGCCGAGCCCACTTGGGATTTTTTTGTGGATGCGGTCAAGGAACAATACTATCCCATTAATAACTATGAAGACTGATATATGAGATGGACCACACTGCGACAAGAGAAGAACCAAATAGTGTCGGAGTTCACAAATAATTTCCATACCTTATGCACCAATCTAGGTATCAAAGACTCTGAGCAACATATGGTTCTGAAATAATGTTGGGCTCTGCATAGGTACATCCAAACCAAAATGGATTTACTAAACATCTCATCATTGGGAGCTTCCTATAGATATGCTGTCAAAATTGAGCATAAATTTAGGCACCCGAACAAATGGGATTTCAGGTTTGCAAATCTGCAACAGCCAAAGCATGGAAATGAAGACCCTAACCAACAACCTCTAGAAAACTAGTCCAAGACACATGAAAAAAAGGGTAAAGGAAATACGAAGAATGACACTGGTGTTGAGGAAAAGATCTGAAATGATCTTACTCAAGCATTTTCAGATTCTTCTTGGCTAAAGAAAAATAGACGGGAATATCACCCTATGTTTATATCCATCAAAATAATATCCTAACTCACAAGTATTGATTACAAGTTCTTAGGCTAGTCTTTTTATAAATAAAAGCTTGCTGGAAAATTCATTATTTATATGATTTTTCTGAATATAACAGTTGCTGAAATAAATGTAGAGACAGAAGTAAAGACACCAAGATGATAATCAAGACATATGAGACATAAATAAATCCTACATTTCATTCCAATTCACCAAAGAGTCATTCTCTTTACAAATTTCATGAAGAAGTTTTGGACCAAAGTCAAACTTAGACGCCCCTGATGAAACATACAAAAGGACCTCTGAGAGAAAATAAAAAAATTGAACTCTAAAAGATGGATCAACTTGCCACAAATTGTTTCGCACTCGACTCTTCACAATAACCTTTGTCCATCATGAAAACTATTTCACAAATAGACAAGTCTATACAGACTATCAAAGATAGATCAACACCTCTGAAAAGAAAGTGTCTGAACGATGTAATTCAGCCCTGAATCTTACTGTCTACAATAAGACCCTACTATCATAAAAAGGAATAAGGCTTATGATCAATTAAGGAATGAATGAAAACTGAACTATCTCAACATAAAATCAAAGAGAAAACCTTTGTATGCTTCTCCTTATATCCTCCTCTTGTTCCTCCTTTTCCTTTTGCCTTTAAGCAATTAGAATTGGTTGAAGTAGTTAAACTACCTCATTAGTTATGTTAACTAAAAAACTCAACCAAATTTTTAGTTAGGGGGAAAAGTAATAAATCATAATAAGTGTTATAAATAAATAATAACTAGTAGGTGGGATCCCTTGTGACTCCCATTTAGCTCTTAACAATCATAACATAACTAGTTAATTAAGAAAAACACCCCTTGTGACTCCCATCATCACATTCACATTTGAAAATTTATCTCATTGATATTTGAAATCATTTTCAAAAATGTATTACTCATATATCCCAAGAAAACATGTTGTCCAAAACTTCTGAAGTCAACTGTCATCAACAATAAATAAAATAAAACTCAAAAACCATATTTTCTCCTCTAAGATGCAATCTTTCCTTGGTTGCTGCTATCACCCTTTGATTTCTATGAATTTTCCTTTGGTTGCACTGATCCTTTAGGCCTAATCTCGCTGATCACATGAGAACAATCATCCCTCAAATGCATCCGGGAAGACACAGATTTATCAGAGCCATTGGAGAGTGAGGAAGGGGTAGCAGTGGATTTTCCTTTGTCAGGGGCATGGTGGGCCTTGGTTTTCAATATTTTGCTAGCATGGAAGGATTGCACTCGTGAGTGGGCAGGGTCTTCTTGGACAATATGATTGTTAGGCGGGGGAGTAGGTAAAGAAAAATTGGGCCATCCATGATGTTGGGAGACTGTCGTGTGGACAATCTCTTTCCATCTGTCATTTTTGGGAACCTTAGGTTGCAATGAGACATGAGGGGGCATGGGAATACTAGGGGCTTGTGGAAATTGGAAGGGAGGCCTTTCAGGCCTCAACTGGACCATTCCTTGCCCAATCGAATTGAAAAACCCAGCCTGAAATAGATTGCCTAACTCTTGCGAGTCAACATCAAAGTGTATGGAGAATCTTGTCCTTATTGTGCCTTAGTTCCAATTACCTCTCCCTCGGTTTCCTCTGCCATGGCCACCTCCACTGAAAAAGCTCATTCCTACATGCATGATTCATTAGAAAATAGTTCCTTTACAACCATACATGACAACTCCTTAAAAATATGAAATAGACTTTGGCTCAAAAACATATCAGACTCATGCAATCCAATCTATACAAATTGTTTAACTATTGTCAATGAGCAGGGAGTGAACAAAAGGCCCTGGGATATGCGAGGGGTTTGTTTTGAGCAAAAAAAATGATTAAATGAGGGAGAAAGGAATCACGATTACTGCTCAAAGACAACACACAATCAACTGTAACACAAACCAAAAAACATGTCACTGCAATCCATCTAAGAAACTGTGATTTCAAATTGTTACCATACAAAATTCCTCTTAACCATAATTAAATTTTAGGAACAGGGAATGAAAAATGAACATGGGAAGGCGAGGGGATTGTAATTAGCGAAAAGTGATAAAATGGTAGGGAGGAGAGTAGATACTGTTCATAAAATTAATTAAGTAATCCATAACCATTCCATATCAAAACAAAAGATCCAACATCAACCAAATAATCACTGTGCTCAATTTAACAATCACTGTGTATAACTCAATTAATTTTGTGTATTACTTTCTCATTGTTCGCAATTAGATCATTAACACCATGTCATCAAAACAAGACAATATGCCTTCCACAACAACCTGTAAGAGTTATGTTTCTTCCCAACTGTCCCAATTAATATTTGAAACAATTTTTAAATGAACACACAATCACTTGTTCCAATCTGTTCCATCAAAACATCAACCACTGTCCATGAATCATTTCTTCAAATCAAACACAGACACTAAAATCACACCCGATTCCATTCCTCAAGTTCATTTAACAATTACGTTGTAGTGAGAAAATACTGTCACAGAAATTGTGCCTATCTCTGCTACGATGCATGATATTCATCAACGCACATAACATATAACCAAATACAACCATCAATATTTAAATTGCAAAGATCATGACTTTCCATTTAAACACACATGCAACAATCACCATTTCAACTCAAACTATGTTGTTGAATACATAGACTATTCGACAAAACATAAGAGAATTTATGTGACTGTACAAGTCTAGTTACTCTGAATCTAAACATCCGCAATGTTGGGCTATCAATCCAATACAACGAGGCAACAACAATATGCCCGATCTCATCTCATAAATCAGTCAAATTGCAACAAAACCATATTGTTTAAAAACCCGTGACCATCTCTGATGGCACAATCAAATAATATCGATAGCATATATAGTGGATTGCCATGCCATAATTACCACGATTGCAATACTCCCATTTGTCAATTTAAAACACATAGTCACAACAACCATCAACTCAACATAGCATGTTGTAGGAATCCCACACAAACCAATGCATCACACACGAAGCATCGTTGTGACTTAATGAATTATAACTAATGCTGGGTTAACAATTCAAATGTCATAATAACCAATGCAGTGACTAAATACCAAAACCAACACCATTGTCAACATAATCCACAGGGACAAGACAGTGATAGACACTGTCGATAATACACCACCAACTCATAACAATCAACAACATACCCAACATGACGTAATGGTTCCCTCTATCAAAACCCGGGCTTGGTAAATCAAGGGTTTGCTTTGTGGACCAACACAAGGAGACTGGATTCGACCCCCAACATCGGGCGAGAACCTTCGAGACCAACGGTGCACACACATGGTGAGAATTCCCGTGATAGGAGAGACTATGAATAGAGGGGAAAAGGATTCATTTGGTCCTGTAACAACACTTAGAACATGCAGGGTATAACCCTCATGGTTTTCCCAATCAACTGAAGAATGATGAGATAAACAGAGTCGAGAAATATAAATCGACCTCAAGCAAGCCCTTTGGCATAACAACCATCATAACCCATTGTGAAAACATCAGTAATATGAACGAACCCATACCCAAGTGAAACGATACGTAGTGACACAAAGTGTTTTGAACCCAACAAACCCCATAACAACGAACGATTGGGTATGGTGATAAGAAGCGTGGGGACAACCAGCCAATTTGGACCAAATGAAAACCCTTCAACCAAGACCAATAAGGATGACATAGATCCTTCATGGCTTATAACACTCAGAATGATCACTGAAACTGTGGCTTCAAACATTATTTCAATGAAAACCACACCAACCATTTATTTCAGAAGAATATCACAATTTTACACAGTTGCCAGACTTAAGGAAAGCACAAACCCACACATCACTGAGAAAATATCTATTTCATAACTAGAGCAGGTTCATGGATGGCGAAAATACATACGTGTAACCACAAAAACCTTAAAATAGCGAGCTTGGCCGAGCAGTTTTTCCTTCGCTTGAAAATCAGAGCTTAACCACAACGAACACAATTGAACAATAGCCAGGGTGACAACTAGTGTGAGGGGTATGGAGTCACGTGTAGTAAATGCACATCGCCTCCATCCTCCAGTCATTCAATTCATTAGTACACACCAGCCCACTAATCCATTAATTCATTCATTTAAACCATGCATCGAGACCAACATCCACTAATTTCCAAGAGTGCCACCCTATGTCACATTAACCACTGCCAACCATACTATAGCGCATATCACATGTATTTCCATATAACTCAATAAATCATATAGCCACTAACTCGGTTAGCTAGGACTAACAAAAATCCTTTTAAACTTCAAAATGCATAGTGCAACATGGTATAACATAACAATATAGTTCCGTTCTTTTGGATTTTATTCACATTGCTTTTTATCTCTTTTCAACTGCTCTTATGTGTTGTTACTAACATGTCTCTTGTGTAGGTGTCATATTAATGAATCCAAGAACAAATAGCAAAGGTAACAATGGATAATCATAGGTCATCGTAATCATGAAATTAGAGCTTAGAGAAAAAGAAACAAAACATAACATGCCTTACCCATCATTCACTTATCGCATTTAGAACCAACACGTAACATGCCTTATTCATTGAAAATGAAACCAAGATTTCATCAATCATGTGGAACCATGTAAGCAGTGTAGAACAACACATAAACATGAAATAAGAACTAGATCTGATCTCCCAATCTATAAGGGGGTCCCACCTACTAGTATTATATATCTTGTTAGCTTATAATAATAGGCTTTAGAAATACTTTGTGGGAAAAATCCTTGTTGCGATGTTAATCGTCAACAACTTAGAAGTGGTATGACTTCCACAAAATCCCCTGGAACAACACCGATGAATGTTGCTCGAAATGTTCATTGGTGGCCGAGGTCAAAGACATGGAGCCAAACCCTGATTCAGAATTTGATCCATAAAATATTGAAAACAGACAAATCATTGAGGAAGACCCCACTACTATTGTCGCAAACACAAAAATTCAACCAGAAGAACCAGTAGATCCTGAAGAGGAGGATCACCTCTTCCATTCACAGACGTGGGTGAAGGGGACCCCGTTACATTTCATTGTTGATAACGATAGCTAGAAGAACCTCATCTCAGCTGAGGTCGTAAAAAAATTGGGGTTTTTGACAACAACACACCTGCAACCATACACCATCGGGTGGCTTCACCAGAGACGATATCTCCATGTCAGCCAACAATGTCTCTTGTCCTATGGAATCCAACCCTTCAAGGATGAGGTAGTTTGTGATGTTTCCCCTCTTGATGTTTGTGATGTTGTTTTGGGCCAACCATATATGTGGAAACATTATGTTGTTTATGAGTCTAGACCCCGTAGTGTCTTTAGTACTCTGGGAGGTCATCACTATCGGATACCAAAGGTAGTTCCAACTATTGTTCTGCCAAAATAGCGCCACAAGGTAATCTCTCATACTGAAAAATTCATGCTCTTCATAGTATGTTCAAAGGATGTACGTAAAGCCACTACACTCATTGTAGCCTCAACACCTTCTATCCAGAAGAAGAAAATTGTAGAAGAAAAAGAAGATATTGTTTCTTCACCTACAATGGTGCCCACACACTGCCCTATGAAGCCTAGAGAAAACAAGTTGGTGGAACAGATTCAACCCCACCAAAAACAGGTTCGTGACAGCCTCCCACAGACCAAGCAATTCAACTTCTCCAATAAGGCACGCAACTCACCAAGATTCAGATTCAAACAATTCTTTCCCCTCTTCCCCAGACACTCAACGTAATGAAGACCATTACTTCCTAAGGGGGAGGATTGATCTAGGTGGATATTTATGGCTACCCACTTGTTCCATATTCCAACTGGCTCATCTGGACAATTTTCAGTTCAACAC
>JZKD02S0856743.1:0-14251 GCA_000966675.3 Picea glauca
TATATGGGACCTTATAATGAGTGGTCCATATTTACCATGAAATTAAAATATACATTTACCAGATAATTTTTCCTTTGGGGGATTTTCCCCCGAATCCCCATCACAAAACATTAGCCGTCAAACCCTCATTAGGGGTCCTCTTTCCCCTGGACCCCCCCAACCGGGTGGATGATCCCCCTTGACCCTGCAAGCGGGCCAAGGCCCCCCTTCAACCCCCCCACGTGGAGGGGTGTAGAATATATTGTGGTGTACAATCTTCATGGGGTATAAACATGGTTGAAAACAAATACATATGAAATAGGAAGATAATCAGGAAACAAAACCATCACCTCTCTCTCGCCATTCCTTTCTCTCCAACTCTCTAACACCATCTCTCTCTCTCTCTCTCTCTCTCTCTCTCTCTCTCTCTCTCTCAAAGAAGGGAAAATTGGAGATAGAGATGGGTGAGTGGGGGGGTAATAGGGAGAGAGGGAAGAGAGAAGGAGGTAGGGAGGGGAAAAGTGTTGTCACCCAAAGTTTTGCGTAAATATCATGTGCATGCACAAATGATGTTGTGTTATCATTCCGATTTTTCATGCACTCAAGCAGCTAGGCGAGGGAAAACAAAATAAATGTGTGTGATATCAAGTTTTTTAGTGTGCGTGAGTTCTAGTTCTTCTAATGTGAGTCAACATGAGTTTGAGATGGGCACTAGAAATTAGGAAAATAATGCATGTACAGAAGAATCAAGCAAAGAATACTAAGAAAATATTCGTGAATGACTACTATAGAAAACACGAGGGACTATGGGACAACAAGAATATGAGTTGGAAAGATAGTTTACATTGCCACGATTCCAAAGAGGCTACATGGGATGCATATGGGTGACAGAATCATGCAGGACTAGCAGTTAGTAGAGAGAGTGGTGTAGAACTAAAAGTGACTGAGCATTAGAGTAGAGAAGGATATAAAATGAAGAAATGATGGAAAATAATAGGTTTATTCACTCGCTAGTTTTTTCTAGTTAGATGTCCAGGGGCTAGTCAGTTAGCTCAATCTATGCTTGCACTTTGTAATTTCTCTGGTTGTATGAGTCTGTCATATATTTAGAGTCTAAATGAGTGTGCATGGAACAATGTAATGTAAATCTGGGGAACTATTTGAGGAAAAGTAATACTCTATTGTTGTCAATGAATGAGTTTCTTAATTTCTGTGTGTAACTACTCAAACAGATATAAAGAAGATGCAATGATTCTGATCTGTGATGTGTTACTTGTGCATCGATTGGATGTGTTTTCTTATGTTGTTTAATTTTATTTCTTAAACTAATTAACAAGGGATTTTATGAATTTCAACTCAAATGGATCTTTGTGTGTTTAGTCTTTCATCCCTCACACAAGACTAGATGGTTTTTTTGGTCCCCATACCATCTCGAGTGAGACCTTCTTCAACATTGGTTGAAGATTGATATGTTGATGCTTTGGGTTTTTTTTTGGTAAAATATAGATGAAATTTGGGTATTAACCCCCCAATGTTAGGAAGGATATGTGCAAGCATGAAAGGGCCCAGTAAATGGTTTTGTTTTCAAGACTTGAAGTTTTTGTATTAAGTGATGAAAGAAGAGAATGAGGCAGTATCCATCATGAAAGGAAAATCAATATTCGTTTACTGGGAAGGAGGATGATTTTTCTTGGTGGAATCTCAAGGTATGAAGGTTTACGTAAAGCGATGGAAAGATAAGTATCTCTGCACTAACATGCATGGATTTTATTTTTTTTAAATTTTTGTGTCTATTGTATGAATGGTTGAAAAGGAAGATTTCTACTAGTACTTATTTGAGTCCATTAGAACGAGTAGTTTGGGATCATTCCACAGTTGATAGATTGAAGGCATTGGATAAAAAGTGGAATAGATCCATTGAATTATGTTTTTCTTGGGTGAAAGAAGGGTATATAATTGAATTTTTCATCGAATACATTGATTCTTTCAATGAGGATGGAGAAAGTTCCCGAAAGGTCGTAGGAAAAGATTGTTGGAAGAAATCCCACTTTGTATAAAAATTTTGTTCGTGGAGAAGGGGATGATGTGGATGGATATCGATAGGATTGATAAGTAGACTCCCTAAGATTTGGGGGGGGATGAGAATATAGGGGAAAATTGAGACAGGAGGTGAATATATTAAGGAGGATCCATAATTTTTTGAGATGACGTGACGAATAGGATGGACATAGAAGAACAAAGGAGAGAGAGAGATTAAATATATGAATAAATATTTGAGTAGAGGAGGAGAGGGAAGAAAACAAGTGGAAGGAAGTTATCAAGGGGCACACAACAAAGGGTTGAGCCTAGGATGAAGAGAAAGGATACAACACTAGGAGGAAGTGAAAAAAAGNCTTGACTTGGGTCTCCAAACAAAAACTAAGGATCAAGCAAGTAGATTCTTATGGTGTTGTTTGATATTGTAAAATAATCATAATGTTGTGTGAACGTTAAAATATATGTTAGCTATATGCAAGGTGGAAGAGGAGATAGGTAGAGATATATCACCCCCTCTGCCAAAAATATATTTGTTCCAGGTTAGTAAGGAAAATTACAGTAGAAGAGAGTTAAAGATGACAACTGAACTCGATGGTTATGACATGGATGGTGTCATGTTGGATCTGGGTTATGAGGTGAACATATTTCCTAGGAAATCATGGGAAATGATGGATAAAACTAATTTGTTCTTCTCTCCCATCCAAATGTGGTTGGATAATCAATACAATATATATCCTATAGGTCAGCTGGAGCAAGTTGAATTGAACATATAAGGGGTGAATACGAAGGATGATTTTGAAGTTATAGAGATTATGGATTATTCTGACCCATACCCTGAATTTCTTGGCATTGATTTGGCCTTAGACAATAATGTGGTGTTGAATTAGAAGAAGTGATATATGTCGTTTGAAATTGACACCCTATGCGTGATCACACTTTTGGACCCTTTTTAAGGGGACATCTACAATGGGTTGATGGATGAGGATGCATGGAGTTATATCATTGAAAATATATAAAAGGTCACTAGGAGAAAATAATATTATATCAATCCCACAACGAATGGGGAACTGAGCTGGATGACTATAAAATCATACAACACTGATTAAGAATATTCCCTGGAACGGTGGTAGAAAAATATTCATGATGTATCTTCCCATAAATTCACATGGATAACTAAAGAGATATGTTGGATTGGCTTTGAACTATGTGATTCACCATTCTTTAACGGGACAGGGAGAGTGGAGGAATTCTTGATAAAAATGGACAATATTATTTCCCAAGATAGATGGTTTTATTCCATGGATGTCGTAGTGTGAGGAACACTTGCACATTGGTGCGAATCATGCCACATGAACATAAAGGACTAGGTGCAGGTGGAGGAGTTAATAAAAGTTATAATCCATCCCATCTTTGAATTTGAATTCACCAATCAGTATAAGGGAATCGAAGATCCCTAGGAGCATATTCACTACTATGAGAGGTGATGGATACCCAAGAACATTACTCTCACCCAATGGGTCCATCGGTTTGTTCATACTATGGATATGGATCCTAGTAGTTGGTATATTAAGGAGGAGATCAGAAGGAAAATGATTCACCAAGTTCAACTAAACACTCAATTTTGCTCAAAATTCTGATTTACTATAGAGGAGCTAACCTAAAGAGAGGCACCCTTTTGAATTAAAAACTTTGTATTTCATCATCAACTAAAGGATTCCATTCCAAAGGTACTCTGGTTGTATCATCAGAAAGTGGAAAGAATTCAAGAGGTTGTCCATTGCTGGAAGGTCAACATTGATAATGTTGTTGATGATGACCCAAGAGGAATATAAATGAAAGAATCTGAAGGTGAATAAGAAGTTGAGGGAAAAGTGTCAGATATGGTTGTTTCATACTATTGGGGCCTAATTAAAACATAGGAGCATAATATTGGAACTAAGGAAGCACCCAAAATAGATATTATTGAAAACTCTTGGGACAAACAAACTGCCACCCAGGTTGTTGATATACTCAAGGAATATGAGGACTTATTTCCCCATAGATTCTCAGAAATGAAGGAGATTGCAGGATCTCTGGGTCCAAAGAAAACATGGGATATCTAAATCGTTGTATATTTTATAAGTATTAATGCATCATGTTATCACACATACTTTAGGTTGGGAAAATCCTGACCCAATCCATGAGATGAAAATAATTTTGGGAGAGTCTACCCACTGTCACCTTTGATAAACCCTCCCCTCGCTTTAGTGAAGGATCAATCCAACACAAGGGGGGAATATTGGGTGACCCTGGGGAGAAATGACATGGAAAGTGAGGTTATCGATGTGAATCCCCTATAGTTCAAACTACTAAGTGAAGTATGGATTGAGAACGAGTATCGGAGATGGTCAATGCTTTCCAAATGCTTGAGTACTTGTGGAGGAATGTTGTACCTACGTGAGACACAAGAAAACACAAGATACGAGCCCAATAATCTAATGGACAAGAAAGTGGATATTTTTTTCCCAATTATCAATAGTATATAGTGATATATATCAACAATGAAATTAATAAAAGAGCTACTAAACAAGCCACTAAAATACAAGAATATATGCAAGAGATTAGATAGCAATTACTAGTGTAACTCAAGTATGATAGCACAAGAATTTAGAATCAATTAAAAGATGTTAGGTACAAGTATTGAAGAGATATTATTGCATCCTTATGGATGTAGTAGACAAATTATACAATAGAAAATTCCAACCACCGAAACTTGCAAGTAAACCAACCAAAAGAAGCACGAGAACTAGTAGATTAATTTGGTATCTTTCTAACAAATTCTGATGGTTAGAAAATGAGTAAATTTGAAAGTTGTGAAGTGTTTTGTTGCAACCCTAATGGATGTAGCATAAAATTATTACAGAATAAATAAATCCTTAGAGAAACAAGATTCCCTAGTGGCCTTGGCTAGCTTTAAGCATATAGAAAAGATTCCAATTTAAACAATTTCAATGTCTCATGATTCCACGTATCCCAATGCAATCATTTTATTTCTCCAATGCAAGAGAATAGTGCCTTTAAATATTCGGTGATGGAGTCTTTTAAATGAGATATCTAGTTGTGTTATTTTCTTGGTGGTGTAACCCCTTTTACTTCCCAAGGCAAGTGAAACTAGCTAGGAAAAACCAATGAGGATATAACCCTTTACTTCTCCTAGTATTCATCTATGCAACAAATTATTCCAANTTTTTGGCATGGGGTTCATGACATACAAGGGATCATAGTGTCTCATTTATGGGTTCCTTTGTAGAAGGTGTGTTGCACCTTCATTTTCAATGAATCATTTTTCCAAGACCATTTATTTTCTTCTGTTCTTATTATATGTTTCCAGGTTGAAGCCAAGGTGGCTATTCTACCTAAGAATAGAAACAAATTCCCACCTCGACTCTACTCTGGTCACATTATGCTTCCCCAAGTGTAAGACAATGTGTGGGTGATCCAGAATACATTTACAGAACAAAATAAATACAGATTATTATCAAAATATTATTAACACGGAATAAAATATATACAAGAATATTGGTTTCTATTCAATAAGGAAATAAGTTGAAATTGTAAAATGCAGCGGAAACAAGCTTTCTAGAATGGTGGTGGCTTATCTCTGAGAAGATATTTGATGACTATTCTCATTCGAAAGAAGATCATTACAATGAGGCTCTAAAGTCCTTTTTACAATAAATATGAATTGCAAAAACCCTAGACATCCAAAAAACCTAACCCTAGGAGATGAAGCACCAAAAGTCATGTGGGCCCCGTTTGGGTAAGTTAGTACATCAACTTCTGGGGGTCGTAACGTTTGCATATGATCTTCATTTTAGGCACACGATAGACTGTTGGAAAGGCATATCCAAGCAATACACATTTTGACTATGGAGATCCCTAAAAAATGTTATTTATAGCCTCAAAATGTCCCCGCAAGTCAGGGACCCAAAAATTAGGGAAAAAACTGCCAAACTAGAAAAATTTCCAAATGAGCTAGTTGGAATAGGTGGGAGGCCAAAAAATACATATGGATCAATCCCCCCCCCTTAGGAATAAATGGTATCCATTTCATTGAGCTCCCCCATCAGATGAGGATACTTATGTTGAATTTGTCCTCGGGTGAGCCACTTGCCTTGGTGCAGGAGCTGCCCTGCTTTGACAAATCGATAAAGATGGATCCTTTGCTAGCGACTGCCCTTGATCTATTTGTCCACAATATGATCAATGGATTCCAGTTATATGAATTTGGGGTTGAAATCTATTGATTTCATTTGTTCGGCTATCTCTGAGCTATTCAATAATGGTGGGAAATATGGTCAAAGGATATCCACATTTAACACTCGGTGCAAGCCAAGGAAAGGAGGAATGTTGAGGTCGAAAACATTATCACCCATAGACTTGGTGATGGTGTATGACCCATAATGGATTAGGCAAAGCTTCCGATGGGGTCCTATAAGGATCTCTTTCTGTAATTGCAACCAAAAATTTTCTCCCACCTGAAACTTATGTGGCACCCAGTGTTGATCATGGTGCTTCTTGTACTTATCATTCGACTTCTGTAGGATATCTTGAACCTGTTGGTGGATGTGATGGATCCTATCAATGAAATGGGTTTCTTTTTCAACTTCAATTGGATAGGGAGATGAGTCAACCAAGGGGACCGCAAGGGGTAGTGCAACATCTATGGGACCCAATGGTTGGAATCCCAACCCCACCTGAAAGGGGTTGTGACCCGTTGAGCTATGTAGGGCTCGATTATAGCTATGATGAACANTACAGAACAAAATAAATACAGATTATTATCAAAATATTATTAACACGGAATAACATATATACAATAATATTGGTTTCTATTCAATAAGGAAATAAGTTGAAACTGTAAAATGCAGCAGAAACAAGCTTTCTAGAATGGTGGTGGATTATCTCTGAGAAGATATTTGATGACTATACTCATTCGAAAGAAGATCATTACAATGAGTCTCTAAAGTCCTTTTTACAATAAATATGAATTTCAAAAACCCTAGACATCCAAAAAACCTAACCCTAGGAGATGAAGCACCAACAGTCATGTGGGCTCCGTTTGGGTAAGTTAGTACATCAACTTCTGGGGGTCGTAACGTTTGCATATGATCTTCATTGTAGGCACACGATAGACTGTTGGAAAGGCATATCCGAGGAATACACATTTTGACTATGGAGAGCCCTAAAAAATGTTGTTTATGGCCTCAAAACGGCCCCGCAAGTCAGGGACCCGAAAATTAGGGAAAAAACTGCCAAACTAGAAAATTTTCCAAATGAGCTAGTTGGAATAGGTGGGAGGCCAAAAAATACATATGGACCAATCCTCCCCCCTTAGGAAGAAATGGTATCCATTTCATTGAGCTCCCCCATCATATGGGGATACTTATGTTGAATTTTTCCTCGGGTGAGCCACTTGCCTTGGTGCAGGAGCTGCCCTGCTTTGACAAATCGATAAAGATGGATCCTTTGCTAGCGACTACCCTTGATCTATTTGTCCACAATATGATCAATGGATTCCAGTTATATGAATTTGGGGTTGAAATCTATTGATGTCAGTTGCTCGTCTATCTCTGAGCTATTTAATAATGGTGGGAAATATGGTCAAAGGATATCCACATTGAACACTCGGTGCAAGCAAAGGAAAGGAGGAANTACAGAACAAAATAAATACAGATTATTATCAAAATATTATTAACACGGAATAACATATATACAATAATATTGGTTTCTATTCAATAAGGAAATAAGTTGAAACTGTAAAATGCAGTGGAAACAAGCTTTCTAGAATGGTGGTGGCTTATCTCTGAGAAGATATTTGATGACTATTCTCATTCAAAAGAAGATCATTACAATGAGGCTCTAAATTCCTTTTTACAATAAATATGAATTTCAAAAACCCTAGACATCCAAAAAACCTAACCCTAGGAGATGAAGCACCAAAAGTCATGTGGGCCCCGTTTAGGTAAGTTACTACATCAACTTCTGGGGGTCGTAACGTTTGCATATGATCTTCATTGTAGGCACACGATAGACTGTTGGAAAGGCATATCCGAGGAATACACATTTTGACTATGGAGAGCCCTAAAAAATGTTGTTTATGGCCTCAAAACGGCCCCGCAAGTCAGGGACCCAAAAATTAGGGAAAATCTGCCAAACTAGAAAATTTTCCAAATGAGCTAGTTGGAATAGGTGGGAGGCCAAAAAATACATATGGATCAATCCTCCCCCCTTAGGAAGAAATGGTATCCATTTCATTGAGCTCCCCCATCAGATGGGGATACTTATGTTGAATTTGTCCTCGGGTGAGCCACTTGCCTTGGTGCAGGAGCTGCCCTGCTTTGACAAATCGATAAAGATGGATCCTTTGCTAGTGACTACCCTTGATCTATTTGTCCACAATATGATCAATGGATTCTAGTTATATGAATTCGGGGTTGAAATCTATTGATGTCAGTTGTTCGGCTATCTCTGAGCTATTCAATAATGGTGGGAAATACGGTCAAAGGATATCCACATTGAACACTCGGTGCAAGCCAAGGAAAGGAGGAATGTTGAGGTCGAAAACATTATCACCCATAGACTTGGTGATGGTGTATGACCCATAATGGATTAGGCAAAGCTTCCGATGGGGTCCTATAAGGCTCTCTTTCTGTAATTGCAACCAAAAATTTTCTCCCACCTGAAACTTATGTGGCACCGAGTGTTGATCATGGTGCTTCTTGTACTTATCATTCGACTTATGTAGGATATCTTGAACCTGTTGGTGGATGTGATGGATCCTATCAATGAACTGTGTTTCTTTTTCAACTTCAATTGGATCGAGAGATGAGTCAACCAAGGTGACCGCAAGGGGTAGTGCAACATCTATGGGACCCAATGGTTGGAATCCCAACCCCACCTGAAAGGGGTTGTGACCCGTTGAGCTATGTAGGGCTCGNGAGGTCGAAAACATTATCACCCATAGACTTGGTGATGGTGTATGACCCATAATGGATTAGGCAAAGCTTCCGATGGGGTCCTATAAGGCTCTCTTTCTGTAATTGCAACCAAAAAATTTCTCCCACCTGAAACTTATGTGGCACCCAGTGTTGATCATGGTGCTTCTTGTACTTATCATTCGACTTATGTAGGATATCTTGAACCTGTTGGTGGATGTGATGGATCCTATCAATGAACTGGGTTTCTTTTTCAACTTCAATTGGATCGGGAGATGAGTCAACCAAGGTGACCGCAAGGGGTAGTGCAACATCTATGGGACCCAATAGTTGGAATCACAACCCCACCTGAAAGGGGTTGTGACCCATTGAGCTATGTAGGGCTCGGTTATAGCTATGATGAACATAGGGGAGACTCTCATCCCATGTTTGAGGGTTCCTGGAATTATACATGTGCAGGATATGCATGATCCTTCGATTTACAACCTCGGTTTAGCCATCTGTTTGGGGGTGGAATTCTGTGGATTTGGGGAGATTGGTGTCTAGTAGTGACCAAAGGCTTGACCAGAATGTGCTGAGAAATAAACTATCCTGATATGAAACAATGGTTTGTGGGATTCCAAAATGTACCCAGACTTGTTCAAATAAGATCTTTGTAGTGGCCTCTACTATGATGCTTTTCTTCTAGGCGGCCATAATCACCATCTTAGAAAAGTGATCCAAAACCACAAAAACAAATTCATTTCCCCACTTGGTGGATGGGAGGCCTGACATGTAGTCCATTGAGATGGATTCCCATGGCATGTAAGGAGTAGTAACAAGGGTGTACAGGCCCTATTTCTTAGTGGTTGTTTTGGCAATCGCATAGGTAGTGCAACACTTGATATACTTTCTGACCTTCTATCGAAGTTTCATCTAGTAGAAATGTTTCTACAACATTGCCATTGTATTTTCCATGCCAAAGTGTCCTACCACCTGACTGTAGTGGGCTTCCCAGATAATCTTCGCTCACTTTCTTGATGGAATGAAGATATGGCCCATATGGCAATTAGCGAAAATTACGTTTGCACCCAAAATTTGGTAGGTGGTGGAGAAATCGAGGTCTGTCTCATAGAGTTGGGGCCATCCAGAGGTCTCATGGCTGCAAGAGTTTAGCACGGTTGTGAGTTCTGCGACTGGCAGTCTGTTGAGGCAATCAACGACGCAGTTGGTTCTTCCCATTTTATACTTGATGTTGAGGTGGAATTGGTGCAAGTATTTGGAACACTTTTTATGGCAGTCATTCTACGCTTTTCCTTGTGTCAGCATGAATTGTAGTGTCTTATGATCAGTGTGGATCACTGTATCCTTCCCAAGAGTGTAATTTCTCCACCAGTGGAAAGATTGCACAGCGAAGTACATTTATTTGTCGTAAGTAGGGTACTTACGAATAGCATATGATAGTGTCTAACTATGATAGGCCATGGGGTATTTGTGTTGAGTGAGAAAAATGCCGAAAACATAATCTAAAGAATTTGTCTCGATCTCAAAGGGTTTTTGTAGGTCCGGTAGTGAAAGTATTGGGGTTGAGCACAAGCACTACTTCAAATCATCAAACTCTTGTTGTTTGGACTGACCCCACAAAAATGTTTCCTTACCACCACCCTAGTTACTGTGCTGAGGGCCCATGCAATATGGGAGAATCCCAACACGAAACTGCGGTAGAAATTGGAAAGGACCAAGAAGCTCTGAATCTCAATGAGTGTGGCTGGGGATGGCTAGTCACGAATGATTTGGATTTTGGCTAGATCCACATGTACGCCATGCTGATCGATGATTTATCCTAGGTAATCAACCATGTCCATGTGGAAGGATCATTTTTCCAAGTTTTCGTAGAGATGGTNGAGATGAGTCAACCAAGGTGACCGCAAGGGGTAGTGCAACATCTATGGGACCCAATGGTTGGAATCCCAACCCCACCTGAAAGGGGTTGTGACCCGTTGAGCTATGTAGGGCTCGGTTATAGCTATGATGAACATAGGGGAGACTCTCATCCCATGTGTGAGGGTTCCTGGAATTATACATGTGAAGGATATGCATGATCCTTCGATTTACAACCTCGGTTTGGCCATCTGTTTGGGGGTGGAAGTCCGTGGATTTGGAGAGATTGGTGTCTAGTAGTGACCAAAGGCTTGACCAGAATGTGYTGAGAAATAAACTATCCTGATATGAAACAATGGTTTGTGGGATTCCAAAATGTACCCAGACTTGTTCAAATAAGATCTTTGTAGTGGCCTCTACTATGATGCTCTTCTTCTAGGCGGCCATAATCACCATCTTAGAAAAGTGATCCACAACCACAAAAACAAATTCATTTCCCCACTTGGTGGATGGGAGGCCTGACATGTAGTCCATTGAGATGGATTCCCATGTCATGTAAGGAGTAGTAAGAAGGGTCTACAGGCCCTATTTCTTAGTGGTTGTTTTGGAAATCGCATAGGTAGTGCAACACTTGATATACTTTCTGACCTTCTGTCGAAGTTTCATCTAGTAGAAATGTTTCTACAACATTGCCATTGTATTTTCCATGCCAAAGTGTCCTACCACCTGACTGTAGTGGGCTTCCTAGATAATCTTCACTCACTGTCTTGATGGAATGAAGACATGGCCTATATGGCACAACAACCCATCCTGAAGATGGAAATTAGCGAAAATTGTGTTTGCACCCAAAATTTGGTAGGTGGTGGAGAAATCGAGGTCTATCTCATAGAGTTGGGGCCATCCAGAGGTCTCATGGCTGCAAGAGTCTAGCACAGTTGTGAGTTCTGCGACTGGCAGTCTGTTGAGGCAATCAACGACGCAGTTGGTTCTTCCCATTTTATACTTGATGTTGAGGTGGAATTGGTGCAAGTATGTGGAACACTTTTTATGGCAGTCATTCTACACTTTTCCTTGTGTCAGCATGAATTGTAGTGTCTTATGATCAATGTGGATCACTGTATCCTTCCCAAGAGTGTAATTTCTCCACCAGTGGAAAGATTGCACAACGAAGTACATTTATTTGTCGTAAGTAGGGTACTTACGAATAGCATATGATAGTGTCTAACTATGATAGGCCATGGGGTATTTGTGTTGAGTGAGAAAAATGCCGAAAACATAATCTAAAGAATTTGTCTCGATCTCAAAGGGTTTTTGTAGATTTGGTAGTGAAATTATCGGGGTTGAGCACAAGCACTACTTCAAATCATCAAACTCTTGTTGTTTGGACTGACCCCACAAAAATGTTTCCTTACCACCACCCTAGTTACTGTGTTGAGGGCCCATGCAATATGGGAGAATCCCAACACGAAACTGCGGTAGAAATTGGAAAGGACCAAGAAGCTCTGAAGCTCAATGAGTGTGGCTGGGGATGGCTAGTCACGGATGATTTGGATTTTGGCTAGATCCACATGTACGCCATGTTGATCGATGATTTATCCTAGGTAATCAAACATGTCCATGTGGAAGGATCATTTTTCCAAGTTTTCGTAGAGATGGCGCTACCGTAGGGTGTGCAAAACCTGCTGAATATGATGCAAGTGTTCTGCCCAAGACTTGTTGTAAATGAGGATGTCATCTAGATAGACCACTACAAAATTATTGTTGAATGTTCATAGGATATTTTCCATCATCCTCATGAAAGTGGTTGGATAATTTTTCAAACCAAAGGGCATGACCAACCAATCAAAAATACCTTCCTCTGACTTGAAGGGGATCTTCCATACATCTGTCTATTATGTTGGGACCTGGTGGTATCCAGACTTCAAATCAATATTACTGAAGTATTTGGGCCCCATGAGATGATCAAAGAGGTATTCGATTCAGGGAATCAGGTATCGATTTCTGATTATGATTTTATTTAGGGCCCGGTAATCAATGCAGAGTCGCCAGGTTCCATATTTATTCTATACCAGCATGATTGTTCTCCCGCAAGGTGATGAGATGGGATGAATGTGCCCCTTGTGGATAAATTTTGGGATATGATTCTTGATCTCATCATTCTATAACAAAGAGAGATGGTAGACTGGCCCATTGGGAAGCAGTGCGTTGGGGATCAGATCTATGGAGTGCTTGACTTGACAGTGCAGAGGTACCCCGGTAGGTGAGGAGAAGATATCTTATTATTATTCCATGACCTTATCCAATTGATTATGTTGTGTGGAGAGGTATGTCATGGAGACCCTGGATGTGGCTACGCTCTTTCGCTCATTCTGAGAGAGAATCAAGAAGAAGAAAAACTTCCCTATCTAAGAGATGACCTTTCTACATTGCTTGGCAGAGATAAACGAAATAACATTGGGTGGGACTACCTCGGGTATCCTGTACACTACATTGTTCAAATTAGTAATAATATATTTTGAGAACGAAATGAATACAAATTATTATTAAAATATGCATGATATATAATAACAGATATGTTGACCACCTATTCAACTATGGGGTCAAATCCATGTGCCATGAAGAGGTGCATCATCAGATGCTCATTTGTCGAAGATTATTTGGTTCTACGGGGCATTTTTGGCCCCAACACTTCTTTCTGTAAATGGAATTTCCGCACCTCTGCATGGGTTAATAATGTAATAGGTATGAATTGGTCATAGTTAGGTCAGTTACCTTGGGATGGGTTCATTGGGAGAGTTCCTTTCATTGCCTGATTTTTATCCTCAGGTTATCAATTGGTCTTTTCAGCCTTACTGATTTCGCTTGAGTTTTTCCCTCATACTTGCAATAATTCCTCCAAAGTGGTGAAGTGCGTTCTAATGGGATTATCCTTTGGTAACTATTGTTTAGGGATGATGTAAATGACCATGTATCACATCTTAGAAATTTTCTTGGAATTCCAACGATTCTAGATCAGTCTTTTTAATTAATTAATTTTTAATTAAATTTCCCTAAGTTTGGAGGTTTAATTATTTAATTAATTAATTATTTTTGAGAAAAAATTGTAAAAACTAGGTCCTTGGACTTTTTATAGGGATATTTGTGCTCAAAATAAATGGAAGGAGAACACCTACACCCTTGGACCAAGTTCCATCTGAGTCGGAAAACTTTCTCTATGGGTTTGTCCACCAGGAGTGTGAGTCAGTCAAAAACAACAATTTTAATTGCTAGGTCATGACATAGCAAAAATGTAATTTTTGTAATAATGAGTTAAAAGGATGATGTAAAGGTGTAAAAAGAATAGAGAGAGGTTTCCTAGCCTAAACCTACCCAAACCAACTTGATTTAACCTTTGCACA
>JZKD02S0856831.1:0-14251 GCA_000966675.3 Picea glauca
GTACACAGTACACCAGAAATTATGTGGAAACCCAAACGAGAGAAAACCATAGAATGATTTCTTATATATATCAATAATACATTCATAGGAAGAACCAACTTCCCAATTCTCCGACACCAACTGGAAGGAGGCTCCAACCCCCTGATTTACATGCACCAACATAAAGGAAGCTACAACTCCCTGAATTGTCTTGCTCCAACCAGAAGGAGGCTACAAACCCCTGATTTGCAGGATCCAACCTGAAGGAAGCTCCAACTCCCTGTGTTCTCTGGAACCAACCGGAAGGACGCTACAACCCCCTTTCCTTGCCCCATCCCGCTGTCCTAAAATATAAGTGTAGACAAATTGTCACTACCACAATCACTGCCATTGTCATTGTCATTGCCACTATCACTGTAACTGCCACTATCACTGTTACTGTCACTGTCACTGCGATTGTCACATCAACCTATAACTTGTCAACCTGTCACGGTCAACCTATCACTATCATATCCAATATGTCACACCAACCTATCACTTATCAACATGTCCAACCTGTCACTGCCACCGATACTCAACCAAATCCTCTCACATGGATCATATACCAAGGACACCTCTCAAATATATTTCCAACATAACCAACACATGCATCTACCAATCATGTACCAAGATCACCAACATACCATCACAATATACATTGTGTCTCAGCCATGTACCAAAGCATGCACCAAACCATGAACGCGTACCATACCAAGCATCAATTGTGTACCACAACAAGTGCATCAACCATGCACCAACACTTGTACCAAACCATGCATCAACCATGCACCAACACTTGTACCAAATCGTGCATCAACCATGCACCATAACTTGTATCAAACTCTGCATCAACCATGCCCCAAAACATGTTCCATATGCCTCAACGATCATCAACCATAGACATCAACACCATACCAAGTACCAATTATGTACCATACCATGTATCAACCATGTAGATCAAGGATGTATATCAACACATGTACCATACCATGTACCAACAATGTATCTCAACCATATACCATATCACTCAATCATGCCATACACCATGTACCATAGGATATATCAAGCAAGTACCATCAATGGTGTACCTCAACAAAGTATCAACATCACCAAGAGATGTATCTCATACATGTGTTTTCATATACCAAGTGTATTCCTCAACAATGTATCAATATCAATGACAACCATACACCATGTGTAAATGCTTCAAGAGTATACCAAGAATAAGCCTCAAGCATATAGCATCATCACCATGTAACCAAACCAGATACCAATATACCAATACAACCAAGATGTACTACTAACCAATGTACCATACCAATATCACCAAGATGTACCCTGCATCAACAAGACATGCCTCTCAAGCATGTACCATACCATCTCCAAGCATAAGATACAATTACATAAGCATACTTGTAACATGTAGTTGACCCATTGTACTATAATATTGACCTATAACACTGTCACAACCTTCAGCAGTCTGGTACCAACATATATACCAAATATATCTTAGCCTCTTGAGACTAAAACTCTCTATCACGTGGGACCTCGCGTGACGTCCCTTAGGAAACCTGCTGGGGTGCCTCATGTGACACCCTCAAGTTGACCTGTGAGGGCCTGCCAAATTAGGGTTACAGAAAAACCCTTGCACTTTCTAGCTCCAAAATATTCACTCTTTCCTCGCACTTTCTCTGTTGCCTCATACTTGTCATCAAATTCTCCAATAGACTAAAATATTAGACCATAAAATTCACAAGATAGATATTCAATGTAAGTGTGTGTGTACTTATGAGAGACTCCTTGAGGTGTATTTATACTTTTTATAGGTAACCTATTTCCTTATTCTTAGGGATTCTTGAATTTCTTGTTATAACCACTTTACCCATTCATTCATTGAATTGTAACCAATTAGGGGCTTCTTGACCATTCTTCGAGGCTTCCAACTTCACAAGGCCATATCTCCCTAATTGTGAGGAACCATGTGGCATACCACCTATCACTGGAAATGATACAACAAGGACTATCTATCTATGAGTTTCTTACCTGCATTTACACTTTCCTTCATGTCCATATTCCTAAACCAACTTTGGTTACCATAATCACACCTTCCGCCTTCATGTATACTTCATCAAAATAACCCATCACATATGCTAACATCAAACACTCCATCAATGACAAATATATCACCATCAATCTCAAACATATCTCTAGGGATTCTAGACTTCTCCAAGGGTTGACATCAATTAAAACCAATTGTCCAACAATATCCCCCTTTGGCATTGATGGAACCACTGATGGAAACATTGATGTTCCAACACTTATTATCCCCCTATGACCATTTCTTCTCATCAATGTTTCTCACTCTCCCCCTTTGAAATCAAATTAAAAGGGTGTCTCTACTTGGGGTTTCTCCCCTTGTCTTCATGCATCTAATCTTTCTATATGGTTCCATGCCTTTGTTCTTTCTCTTCACATGTTTCTATCCTCGTGTTCCTATTTTCTTGTGACTACCCCTGAAACTATACCTTATTTGAATAATCCTTCTCTAACTTCATATGCTTGAATATTACTATTCTGATCTTTCTCATTCTCTTCCTTTGACATCATGGGAAAAAGGATAAATCTCCTTTTTTCTTGCT
The DNA here is from genome assembly GCA_000966675.3 of Picea glauca. NCBI lineage: Eukaryota > Viridiplantae > Streptophyta > Pinopsida > Pinales > Pinaceae > Picea > Picea glauca. The sequence goes on from JZKD02S0856831.1 coordinate 2,658, forward strand.
CTCCCCCTATATGCAAGCCTCTATTTTTCTATTCATGGTGCTTCCTTGTGTAAACCTATGATGTATATGAGAAGCATTCACAAATATTCTTTGCTTGTATTCTTAAAGTCTTTTGCATCTCTCACCATGTCTGCATGCTACTGATCTTCCTTTCTGAATCTATCTTCCCTTGATGATTTCTCTTCTCTTGAATTCTCTGCAAGATGTCGTGTAGATCAATGTAGGGCTAACTGTACATGTTTCCTTTCCTCTCTTCCAGTGTTGTTTGTTGTCCATTGGTGCTTCCTCTTGTAATTATCTAACATATATAAAAATCATTCATTACTTAATTTCTTCATTTACTTGTCATGTTCAATTGACCATATTGTTCAATGATTTTCTTCTAATGATATAGCGTCTACTGACGGTTTCTATTTCCCTATTTTGTTGTGTCTTTCATTTCTTGTCTTTCTATGACTAAATGATTCCACTAATTCCAATTGTAAATACACTGCTATGCATCTTCTCTGACCCATGTTTTTTGTACCTACTAATGATCCCATAAATCCATCTTTGTCCATATGTCATAGGTTTTCCATAACTATTCTACTCAACTTCCCACAATGTTGACCCATCTACCATTGTACTATCATGAAGGCTTAATGGATGCAACTTATCATCACATACTCATGTTTCTTCAACTAAATCAAATGTGCCTACTAGTCTTTTCTATCTGCAAATCAAAAGCAGAATGCATGAAATGACCTGTACTAAATATATCCCTGCCTGATTACATATGTGGAATACAATCATAAACTTATACCAATGTAACTGCCAATTGATGCCTACGTGGGAACACTACTTCTTAGTCGATCAATCTATCAATATGTAATTTTTTCTATCTGACTACTCTGAATTTCTCTCTACAAATACTTCAACCTACTCGAAGGATGGCTCTCTGATCTATAGCAGCTACTGCACTGACCTCCCATGTTCAATATTCATGTTCATTGGGAGTCTCCAAGTCGGGTGGTTGTTGGCCCTCAACCAAGTTTTGAGGAAACCTTGGTTAGGTTTGACCACCTTTTGGACTTCGACAGGTTGGTTGAAGATGGAGCTGAGATCACGGATCTCACCAATTTTTCGGGCTATGTGGACCCAACAAGGGGTTCTTTAGGTTTTTTGTAATGGGTTTTGGGATGTCGGCCCATGGGGTTTACCCATGATTAGGCCTTATTGGAAGGGATTTTAAAAGTCTAAATAAGTAAGAATGTATTGTAGAAGAGTAGTGTATAGTGGTAGTAGCTAAGTGCAAGCGGTTCTGAGTTGCTTTATGCAACATAATGTGTATGTAAGGCTATGTGCTTGATAGAGAAGTTGGCTTTGTGCCTTGACCTAGTTTTGGGAAGGAGGATCTGGTGCTCAGTGCGCAGATATCCTTTTCGGTGTGAATCTCGTCTATGTTTCTTAGTGCATAGGAGAAACTAAATGTAAGAGATTGAAGAATAATAAAGAAGATGAAGTAGTTGGTGGTTGTAGCCCCACACTGGGGTGAACCACGTATATCTTGTGTCTTTGGTTTTCTTTGTGATTTATTGCTTATGTTATAAATCTACTTAGTTACTTGAATGTTATGTATGATAGATAGATATGTGTTTCCTAGTGCTTTACATGTGTTAAGGATGAATGAATGTTAGATCTACTCAATTCTATGTGCTAAGTGGTGGAAATGCTTAATATTTGATGTTAATAAATCTAATGAACTAATGCTTATCATCGTCTAAGTGTTAATAGAGTACTCTGTGAAGTTTATTATCACATATATGTGCCCCATCTTAGTTACAGACACCTATGTCCTGTAACCCCCCCTTCTTCTACCTCAGGTGAGACTTTGCCTGCTTCACAGGTGTTGCCGAAAGGGCCAGTAGTTAAGGTTTTGTTGGTGCGATGTTGAAGCGTTGAACCCTAGGTATTGCCCTGTGCCAACAAATGGTTTCGTTGTCGGGACCTGAAACTGTGATTTTTTGGAACTGAAGTAAAGAAAAGAGAAGCTCTATGCGTAGATCTGTTGTTGAGGTGCGCATTACTCTACTTGACTTGCGAAGCTATGTGCTAAGAAAGAAATCTGATCTAAAGGAAAGAGGTAAGATCTTAAAAGAGGTAAAGCTCTGCGCTTTGATAAGAGTAAGATAAGTGAAATTTTTTGTTTCGAAAGCATGAATTTAGGTATGTTTAATAGATTATGTCCTAGTCTGAAGGCTAGGGCGCAGTTGGAAGAAAGAATTGATTTAAGTAAATTTAAGTGAAATGAAGAAAGATATGTTATTCCTATGCATAGAAATAATTTTTGGACTAATAAGTGGATGCAAGAACCTAGAAAGAATTTTTGCAGATTGCAGGTCCAGCACTGTGATCATAGTGAGAAGTACAGAAGAGGTTGGGGAACATACAAGAGAAAGGGAGGATTGAAACTATGTTATAATTGTAGAAGACTGGGACATCTTGCTAAGGAATTCCCTGGTACAGGTCCTATTTGTCTTTGTTGTAAAATTATTGGTCATGAAGTTGAGGATTGTCTAAGAATGATTGCTAAAGTTGAACGAATGAACATGGGACAAGAAAACTATCAAGAGACTAAGAGAATGTTAGAGAATCATAAAGAGAAATTTTAGACTACGTTGTTACACTTGAAATAAACAATGGATTTTCACAAAGATGTTAGTTTACAAGACATCTTGAAAGTAAAACAGCGCATAAATGCAAGAACAAGAGACTTCAACATAGACTGTGTCTTGGATGAAGAAACACAAGTGAATATTATGATAGAAGACACTTGGGAAATTTTGGAAAAGCCTAATGTGGTACTTTCATTGGGAAGGATAGGCTTGTTTAAGGGAAATATGATAACCTTATGTAGAAGAGTTACTAATGTACATGTTATTATTCATGGAACATCGACTGAAGAGGAATTTGAAGTCATTAAGTTTATTGGGGACAATTCCCCTTTCCCATTTTTACTAGGTAAGACTTGGATTGAGGAAGATCAAGTTAGAAGGAAAGCAGAGGAAGAAGCTATAGAAAAGAAAAAGCAAGAACTAAGGGATTTCATAGCTAGAAAAATAGATTGACTAATAGAAGAATGAGAAGATAATTCAAAGCAATAGAAGGCAAGATAATTAGTTGTCGAAGTTGAAAAAATGTAAGAAGGATTGAAGGACCTATCCATGCAATAAAGAAGTATATCCACCCAGGAAGTAATAAGAGAAGGGATATTAACTTTGAACCCTTTGAGAGCACATCAGTAGTGCGAAATCACTACGATAGGAGAAGATAAGAATAAGAATGGAAAGAGGAATCCAGAAACAGTTAGAGAAACTCAGATCACATGAAATAAGGCAAGGAAGCTCAATGAAAAGAAAGCTAAGATGGAAAATCTACAGGAAGCTACAGAGACCAGATGGAAGAGTTCATAGACTGGAACCTCACAGGAGGCAAGTTCGCAAGACTTGAACCTTGCCGAAACAACAAAATTGCGTAGAATGAGACTTCTCCATTGCGAAGCTATATGACCGTTGGAGGCACCTTGACTATTAGCACGACGCCCTGGAATGGCTGGAAAATGCATTTATGGGTGGATAAACTGTCGTTGGACGTTGATACCACTCCATAACAGACAGATTCACATTGATGGAAGTATTATTTCCCATTGGAAGAATCTGTTACGACGCCCCGCTTATTTAACCCGTTGGACGCTGTGTCGAGACCACTTTTTTCCACCCGTGATTGAATGAGCCAAGAAGAGAATTGATTGTGCGTCGAACTATGTTATCAGAAGCTAGACATCGCCACCTGTTTGTCTACCCCACCTGTATATTCTCCTACCCCGACCTATCTATTTAAAAGTGAGAATGTCGAGCGAGTCTAGTGAACTAGAGAAATCTGTTGAGGGGTTCCTCAAAAATATAATGGCCGACAAATAGTTATCTGATGGTTTCCAGGCATCGTCGACGAGGGGAATGCAGGCTTCCCCTTCGATTGGACATCATTCTAGCCGTGTTAACCCCACAACTGAGCAGCGAAGTAAGCATCGCAGCGATCTGACTAATGTGAAGCAGATCCTGTCGATCTTACCAGATTATATCTCACCTTTGGCTGGCACAGTTAATCGCAACAACATCCCACGAGACTATGAGTACACCCTGATCACTGCGTACATTCTAAAGGGAATACGTGTAGTTGGAAGTCAGTTGGGACAGATCCCACTACTGAAGAACAACGAATTTAACCTAAGGGATAGGAATAACTATTCTATGCTCGCACCCCACTGATACTTGAAAAATACAACTGGGAAGAAGCCTCACCTAATCTCCTATCCATGGATTAAGGAGTTGGCACAGTCCATCGTGCTAAATGTGATGAAGATTCCCCATTTTGGCCATCACCAAGAGGTTAACGCTTGTGTTAAACTCCTCTTTTCATGCTATCATGGTGGATACCTATGGCTCGACTGAAGGATTACTGTGGATCCGACGTTGATCCACCAGATTACAGGATTAAGCATGCATGGACCTTACCCTTGGCAGTTTTACCCAGGGAAGGCCTCATACCACTCCCTAGCACAACACATCAAGGAAGAATATGGCAAAGTTGAAAAAGGAAAGTGAGGCTACAAGGTAGCCTCTATCCAGGATTGTGCAGTGCACCTCGCTTGCCAACTCATAGCTGACAATATCATAAGAAAGAACCGCCCCACATAGTTCATTGGGTTCATGGTGGACCTCGTAGGAAAATGTGTGGAGGGAATGCAGATGAATTAGGTGAGTTACCTCATCAATGAACTTAAGAAATATTGTCACGAAACTCAGGATTTGGGATATGAGTTCTACTTCAGTTGGTTGATCATTTTGATCGCATTTGTCACTTGGCAAATGCCTGAAGGAGCCACCTTCCTAAAGATAGAACCATAGGAGTCATTGGCCGCTAGGTTTTATACCTTGTGATACACCAACAACATGTCGAAGCAATGGTAGTCCAACATTGTGTTCTGTGTGTATTATCAGCAACTGAAGGTTGCCATTGAAGCATTTCTGCACATAACACCGCGCACCTTGCACCAGTACAAACCGATATCCAAGTTCCACATAGATCTACATTTCATCTATGTCACTGCGCATATATGAGAACAAGGAACAGTTACAGTCATACTACAAGATAACAGATGAAGAAATGAACCAGATCACAAAGGAGTGGCCGAAGGAGTTCCTTGTACCTGTTACTGATGCAGAACTCTTTGAAATTGACACCATAGGAATCCCCCTAGTCACACGAGTCGAGCATGTCAGATAGTCTAGTGGGACAAAGAAGAAGAAGAAAAAGGAGGAAGTCCAGGAGATAGAGACCGATGAGGAGGACAACACCTCTGAAGAAAATGGCTCTGGCTCACTAGGAGGAGGAGGAGACGAAGAAAATGAATAAGGAGAAGGGGATGAAGGAGAAAAGAAAGGAGAAAGCGAAGCTACACCAACTCAAGATCCCCCTGCTGAAATAGTAACACCGTAGAAGAGGAAGGTTTCTCCGCAGAAACCTTCGGCAAGAAAGAATATGCACACTAGTAAGCCCCAGTTAGAGGCCACGCTCATGGAGGACGACATCAGTTTGGTCCATGGAGCCATGGAGGGTGATTCTAAGGACATCTTGTAGATATATGGAGAGAAGGAGGATGAACTATATGAATGGATAGAAAATGATTTGAACGAAGTACAACAAGATATTTGTTCAGTTCGTGCAGTACCTACTTCATCACAGATTGCAAAATTAGGGGATGAACCAGCCCAATTAACAAGACTTGCAGATGCGACAGAGGCTCAACTTCATAAAGTACAATAAAAGAAGGAGAAGGCTAGAGAAGCCTTGAAATAAGAGAAAGAGGAAGTCTTAGAGAAATTACGAGTAGCACGATAATATGTAACCACCTATGAAAATGAGAAAGAAGAGTTTCAGGCAATGATCCAGGAGGAAAAATCCCAGCTGTAGAGAGAAAAGGAGAATATTCTCGCAAAACGGGATACGGTCAAAGAAGTAGTGGATAAAACATGCCTCTATGTGCGAGGCTTGACATGGGAGGAACGGGATTCGATCGAAGTTCAAGTGGTGAAGCTCATTGAGACCATCCAGCAACTTCAATTGAGGATAACAAAGTTGGAGATCCAAGCAGTACCGAGCACCCCGCAGGAGGTGTGTGACCAGAGGGAGGAAGCCACTAAGAATGCAGTAGGAAGGATCATATCCCTTCCTCAGAATGAAAACAGTTGAGCGATAGAAGCGCGCAGACATATGAACGCCTCACAGAATATCCAGAGCTGAGGAAAATGGAAGCACAGTTACAGGAGGCGCAGTAGCATGCATCCTCCATGCAGGCGCAGATGAAGATACTCACCGAAGTTGAAAGAATGAAGAGATCTCAGGAAAAGTGCGTAGTGCAGAAGCAGATCACTACCCTCCAAGGAAAGGTAATGGAAGTCGCGTAGAAGCTACAACCTGTGCAGGATGAAGCTTGCAAGGTGTTGGAAGAAATTGAGGGACAAGGCTCGCAACTAGAACAAGTTGTCGCATCAGTGGAATAGCGCCTAGAAGGGCCTGTTACAGAGGAGACGATACAGGAGCTCGCTAAGTAGGAGGCTCAGGCGAAGCAACAAGTTGAGGCAGCTTGAGTTAAGCTCTAGGTCTTCGAAGTAACATTGCCCAAACCTGAGTGACTCAGGACGAGTCACAGGTGAGTGTTGGGGGCTTGTTGACCCTCGACCAAGTTTTGAGGAAACCTTGGTCAGGTTTGACCACCTTTTGGGCTTTGAAAAGATGGTCAAAGATGGAGCACCCAGGAAGAGATGATATTGTGGATATCACCGATTTTGTGGGCTATGTAGACCCAGCAAGGGCTTATTTAGGGTTTTTGTAATGGGTTTTGGGATGTCGTCCCATGGGGTTTACCCATTATTAGGCCTTATTGTAAGGGATTGTAAAAGAATAAATAAGTAAGAATGTATTGTAGAAGAGTAGTGGATAGTGGTAGTAGCTAAGTCCAAGTGGTTYTGAGTTGCTTTKTGCAGCAGAATGTGTATATAAAGYTATGTGCTTGATAGAGAAGTTGGCTTTGTGCCTTGACCTAGTTTTGGGAAGCAGGATCTGGTGCTCAGTGCACAGATCTCATGTCTGATGTGAAGCYCARCTCTATGTCTTAGTGCACAGGAGAAATTKAATGTAAGAGATTGAAGAATAATAAAGAAGACGAAGAAGTTGGCGGACGTAGCCCTTATTGGCATAGGGGCAGACCCAGGGTTCAAATATTCAACAACGCACCAACAAAAACCTAACTAGCTGCCCTTTCAGCAACACCTGTGAAGAAAATGAAGTCTCACCCGAGGTAGAGGCAGGGGGGTTGCAAGACTCAAGTGTCTGCAACCTATCTGGGACATAGATATGTGATTACAATACTTAACAGAGCACTTAGCAGTTAACATTCATTATTATTTATCCCTTATCCACTTCGTAGGAGAAAACCCTAATTACACTATTCAACAATATCTAACACATCCAAGCACTTAGCATATAGAAATAGATTTGATCTAGTATTCATTCACATTACTGAGCACTAAGATACTATATCATATGCATCTAACATATATTTATATACTAAGCATAACTCAAATAACAACCATAATGCATAAAGAAACCATAACACAGGATATACGTGGTTCAGCCCCAGCGTGGGGCTACGTCCACCAAATCTTCATCTTGTGTATTATCTTCCATCAATCTCCTTACATGCATAGAGAATCAAAACCCACTCTACATAGGACAGGAGATCTACGCGCACCTTGCCAGATCCTCCTTCCCCGAGTCAGGTCACAGCAAAAATCCTCTTTACAGTCACTTGCACTTATCTCTGCAAGTTCTCAACACACAGTATGCACAAAGATAGCTCAAAAACATAGATCCAACTACTTACATCTCTTGCACTTAGCACAACATAGCACTTAGCACCACATTCCTCTTCTTACTTATATTGCCTAGATTTCTATTTATACATTACAAAAGGGGCCAAGGCATGGGTAAACCCATGGGCCGACATCCCATACCCGTTACATAAACCCTAAACCCAAAAATTCCTAAAAACGGGGCGATATCCCATGATCTCCACTTCTCCTTGCGCTCCGCCTTCGACCAACCTATAGAAGTCTCAAAAATGGTCAACATGACCAAGGTTCTCCAAAACTTGGTCAAGGGACAACATGCTCCCAACACTCACCTGTGACTCATCCCAAGTCACTCTGATCTGGGTAACTCTGCCTCGAAGGCCTTGAGCTTGGCTCAAGATTCCTCGTCCTATTTCTTTTCCAGAGCCTCCTACTCAGCGAACTCTTGAATAACCTTCTCGGTCATAGGTCCTTCTAAGCGTTGTTCTATTGTGGTGACCACTTGTTCCAGTTCTACACCTCATCCTTCAATTTCCTCAAAAAGTGTGCAAGCTTCATCCTACACTAGCTGGAGCTTTTGGGTCACTTCCATGAACTTGCTCTGGATGGAATGGACCTGTTGTTGAATCATGCATTGTTCTTGGGACCTTTTCAGCCTCTCGACCACTGATAATGGATTCAACTGCGCTTGCACTGTTGTTTCTTGTTGCTTTTCCTCTTGGAGTTGTGACTCCAATGTCCTTAGTTCAGGGTCCTCTACAAGGCGATCGTAGGTCTGCACACTTCGACTGCTGAGTTGTTTTCATTCTAAGCCCAATGCCTTGATTCTCTGGACTGTGCTCTGAGTAGTTTCTTCCCTTTGGTCTCGCACTTCCTATGGAGTGCTTGGCACTGCTTGCAATTCTAGTTCTACTACTCTTTGTTGGAGTTGTTGAATGGATTCAACAATCTTCCCCACCTGACTCTCTACTGGTTCTTCTTCCATATGTTCTAAGATTTTCAGAGATTGAAGTGCTCTAGTGACTGCTTCTTTAACTCCAATCTTCTCTGTGAGCAGTTTTTCTTTCTCCTTCTAGATCTACGCTCTATCCTCTGCAAACTTTTCCTAGAGTTCATATTTTTCTTGTTGCGCAACCTGGCGTTTCTCTATGGATTTTTATTTTTCTTGCTTCAGGGCCTCTGTGGCCTATTATTTTTCCTCCTGGACATGATGAAGGTGAGATTATGTTGAGTCTACTAATATGCATAGCTGGGAAGGCTCATCTCACAAATATGTTCCTTCTGATGACGGTGGCGTAGTAGACACTGGGCGGCTGGAGTAGAGGGATTGATGTACCCATTTCAAATATTCTGCAATCCTATCATGCATGGTCTCATGTTTTGCTTCGTTGTGCAGTAGAATGTCTTCTAAGGTATCTGATACAATGGCGATGATGAGTTCGATGTCATCCACCGTTAGCACATTATGAAATGGTGTTTTATTGGCTTTTGACTTCTTCTGTGATGTAGGTTTCGTGGGGGAAACCTTTCTTTTCTTGGATGTCTCAGCTTCATCAAGGGGGTCCCTAGGCGGTGTTACTTTGCCCTTCTCTGGTTTGTCTTATTTCCCGTCATTCTCTTCCTTTTCTACTTTTTCACCTCCTCCCCCTCTAGGTGAAGCTGAAGCAGTCTCTTCTGATGTGTTGTTCAGCTCTTATACCTCTTCATTACTTTTCCTTCTGCTACTGTTGGGTGCATCATATTCTTCGCGAGTGACCACAGGACTATCGATGAGTTCGAGGTCGGACAGTTCTTCCTGGTCGACTGGTATAAGGAACTCTGTGGGCCATTCCTTAGTTTTTTTTTCCATGTCCTCCTTAGTGAGCTTATAGTAGGATTGAAGCTCTTATTTATGTTCGTCTCTGCGCGCAGTGATATAAATAAAATGTCTATTTGCGTGGAACTTTAAAAATGGCTTGAACCTGTGTAGGGTGTTCGACGTCATATGAGGGAAAGATTCAATATCCCTTTTCAACTGTAGGTAATAGGTTTGGAACACCGGGTTTGACTGCCATTGTTTAGCCATGTCACTCGAGTACCATAGTGTAGTGAACTTCACAGTGAGGGGTTCGGACTGCTCAATATCAGGGAAGGTCGCTCCTTCCAACATCTCCCAAGCAATGAAGGAGATGAGTATCAGCAGCCAGCTAAAATGGAACTCATAGCCCTGATCCTAAGCTTTGTGGTAGCCTTACTCTAACTGGTTGATGGGGTAGCTCGCCCAGTTCATTTGTAGTCCTTCAATGCATTTTTCTGCGAGGTCAACAACGAACCCCGTGACCTGTGTGGGTTTGTTCTTCCTTACTATCTTACCAGCGATCAGCTAGCAGGCTAGGCACACTGTGTAATTATAGATGGAAGCTACCTTGTAGCCTCGCTTCCCCTTATCCACATCACCATAGGTGTCTTTGATTCTCTACACTAGGGCGTGATCTGCAACCTTCCCTAGATGAAAGTCTTGTGGGTTTGGTCCTTATATGATTAATCCAGTGATCCGATGGATCAGTGTCATATCTACGGTGATGCGTCTTTTCAACCAAAAATAAAAACCATGGAAGCAATAAAACAGGATTTTAACGCACGCGTTAACCTCCTGATGACTTCTAAAATGGGGTATCTTCATTACGTTCAGGATGGTGGTCCTCGCGATGTCCATGGTCCACAGCTGGGGGATGATAATTGACTTCGTCCCCTTTGTATTGGTCAAATATTTATGTGGTGCAAGCATTCCATGGTTCTTGAGATCTACCATGTTGAAGTCACTGATATTCAACATCATAATATGTCCCAACTGCAGTCCAACTACGCGTATCCCCTTCGGGAGATACGCAGTGATCAAGGTGTAGTCGAAGTCCCTCAGGACATTGTCATGACTAATCGTGCCAACCAGACATAGGATATAGTCGGGCAGGATAGATGGGATGAGCTTCACATTTTCCAAGTCATCACGATGCTTGCTACGTTTCTCAGCAACGAATTGGCTTGACCGACACTGTGCATTTGATGGGGATGCTTCCAATCCTCACGTCGATGAAGATTGTATGCCTGTGGACATCACCTTTTTATCCATGAGGTCTATTAGGATCTCTTCAACAGAATTTTCTACTGCTCTCAATTCATCCGACATACACGCTCGAGATATGATATCTCCAGTCGATGAGAAAATACTCAATGTAACAGAATGGATGGTGAGCTCTCAATAGGCATTGCACGAAAGCAACTAGTTCTATGTGGGATCGGATAATCACAATTGGAAAAAGTGTTCATGGTGCAACGCTTGACAGGATAAATAGAAAACATCGTAATGGAATATTCTAATGGGAAGGAACGCCTCAATCAATGCAATTCCATCCATTATGGTGCGGTCCCAATGGTCCAATGGTGAACATTCTGTCAATAATTGTGTTTCTAGTCATTTTGGAGCATCGTTTTAATGGTCGAGATGCCTCCAACGGTAATATTTCTTCATCGTGGTGAAGTGCCAATCTACGTTTTTCTGATATCCCGACGAAGTTCCAATTCTGCAAACCTTCCTTTTATGAGGTCCGCTTTGGAACTTCCTGCAGTTTCTCTAACTTTGGTTTCTTCTTGCTGAGCTTTCTG
>JZKD02S0856842.1:0-14251 GCA_000966675.3 Picea glauca
TAAGCCATCAACACTACTGTACTTTCCATCAATGACTGGTCTATGCTGCCTGTAAAACATGCCAACAATTCTTTGTACATTCTTCCTGCACCCATGCCATCTTCATTGTTGTACTAGCCATCAATGACAAGCATATGCTACCTGTTAAACATTTCCAACACTATGTGCTCTCTTATTGGAATGCCTCGGGGAGTGTTGGCAATGTCTACTATCACTTTTTGTTCTTTTGTGACTCCCTGATTAGCTTGATCCACTCTCCTTATCCAATTTATTTTCTGTTCTTTCCAGGCTCTGCATCAACTTTATGTTGAATTCTCCGTGTTGCTCCCTAGATTTCATGATCTTTTTTTTATCTACTTGGTGAGTCTGGACATCTTTCTGCAACTTTTCAATGATTTTCATCATGTTTCCTTCTTTATCTAACTCTTCTCCATGCCCATTGGAGTTCGATCCTTCAACTCCTAAACGGGCATCCATTCCTCTAACTTGATTTTTTGAACTTTAAGCACCTTGTGCCTCCCCCATTTCTTTGCACTATGTGGCAATTCGGGTTGGTTCTGACAATCATTAACTCTGCAAAATGTGAAGTCAACCGAGTTTTTTTAGAATATCATACTTTAATAATTTTCCATAATAAACCAATCTGATTCAACAAAAGAAATATCAGATTTCATTTTCTGTAGGTCTTGGTCGGTCAAGAACCCCTCAAGCTTCAATCTCTAAGCCCAATTATGTTTTGCAACAAATTTTGGGCGCTAGCCCCTTTTATTCAACCCTTGGTTTGCATGTGACCATGGTTGTGACCCAACACTTATGATTTGGGTGCTTATCCAGAGCTCTGAAACTTCGGGCTCCGGGGAGGTTTCCCTTTTTTCGCGCGTCCCATCATCAAAGAACAACAAACTATAGAACGTGAGAAGAATGATGGATCTACGGTCCACATTCCTTCATGCACCATTTCTTCTAGACTGTCAAGTCTCTGGACTTCACGATCTAGCACCACACGTCCACTAGGGCCCATGGTTTATGTGCTCAAACTAATAAATACTGAAAATACATCGCTGCGTGTAGATCGACCACGAAGAAAGAGTTATGGGGGACTAAGATTTACTGGGTAGGGAAAGGAATGGGGCTGATAGGCTAGGAAAGAGGGGATAAGATTGAGGGCATAACCCAAGGGAATATAATAATGTATTTTTGAAAATTACTAAAGTTGGGAAAATAAACCCAATTATCCTAAGTTCCTTTGAGGACAGGAACACACTCCAAGTGGAGAGGAGCGTGCTACTGAAGAGCCAAGTGTCACCTAGTACACATGCAGATTTATGTGGGAAGTTCCACCTTTGTTGGGGGTTCACGAACCATTTTGGCCACCTTCTTGAGCAGTTCTCTCTCACCATTGCAGCTCTCTCACGATTCTGTTGGCTGGCCATTCTCACCGTTTTCCTTTCTCACCCTCAACATTCTGACCAGTCTGGCCATTTAGTTTCCCACGATTTCATCCTCAGCATGCTGGCCATCCCTTGTGAAGTTCACGCATGCACTGAAGAAGTATGCAACTAGAGTCATTTATGCCTTTGTGAACCTCTGTAATTGTTGAGTCGTCCCCTTGCCTTACGCAATTTTTGTGGTTGTGGATTGAAGAGGCGGGTTGTCAGGTATGTGGTTGAAGAAGCAGGTTGCCAGGCCTGTGAGCAACTCTCTCCAGGTTAGAGAGTTTGCTAGGAATTGATTTCTCTTGGAGGGAGTCCAGTACTATATACAGAGCTCTGAGAATTCTTGATCCGACATGTTGTTAAAGCCCTGGAAGGGAAGTGGAGCAGCCGATGGACTGTGGAACAGTGAAGGTGCATATTCCTGGGGTGGGACAGGCATGTGGGGAATGAGATTCCATGAGCAGTGGGTGTAAGTAGGCTCCTTGGAGAGAATCCTTCCAGTTGCACAGTGCAGTTCTTGTAGCCTCAACCTAGGTCTAGGATTCCTTTTCCTTAGGTGGAGTTTAGTCCCAGCTTAGAGGTGACCCACTGCTGAGCATGATGAGTAGTATGGTCTAAGGCTGGGAGGTTCATGGAAGGTATGCACGCACTTGGTGGTCTTCTATTAAAAGATAAGTACCACTTTTATGTTCATTTGCATGTTGTATATTTGTACATGTGTTATAATTGATGAGTAATACACGTATATGTTGTATGTGTAGGCTTATTTGGCATCTTATCCTTAGATACTTCCTCCATATGGGTTGCAAATATTTGACATCCTTTCCTGTAGCACTTCTTCAGTTGCATTGCTGAGATTTCCTGGACAGTAACAGCCCTGGGAATTCCTTGGACCGTTTTCCGATTTCCTTCCTCATCCAAGAAAGTGAATGCCTTGTTATGGTAGTCTAATATGGCATGGTGTTGGTCCAACCAATCCATACCAATTACAAAATCATATGATCCCAATGANATGAAAATAACGGGTGCATTTGATAACCCAAATGGCACCACTATGAACTCATAATGACCATACCTTTTCCTGAAGGAGGTCTTGATGATGTCTTCCTCTTTAATCCTTACCTGATTGTATCGTAACTTGAGATCTATCTTTGAAAATATCTTTGCATCCTTCAATTGATAAAAAAGAGCATGAATCCTTGGCAGAGGATACTTGTTCTTTATAGTTACTTTATCCAGCTGTCTGAAGTCGATGCACAATCTCAATGTCCCATCTTTATTCTTCACGGACAAGACTGTGGCACCCCAAGGTGATACACTTGGGCATATATACCCCTTCTTCATAAGTTCTTCAAGATGAATTTGCAACTCCTTCAGTTCGGGAGTACTCATTCTGTAAGGATTCTTTGACACTGGAGCTGCTCCAGGCATCAAATTAATAAAGAAATCAATATCTCTCTTTGGAGGTAGTCCTAGTACCTCCTTGAACATATCTTCAAAATCTTCCAGGATTCCATGATCTTCCAAATTTGGCATCTTATCCTTAGATACTTCCTCCATATGGGCTGCAAATATTTGACATCCTTTCCTGTAGCACTTCTTCAATTGCATTGCTGAGATTTCCTGGACAGTAACAGCCCTGGGAATTCCTTGGACCATTTTCCGATTTCCTTCCTCATCCAAGAAAGTGAATGCCTTGTTATGGTAGTCTAATATGGCATGGTGTTGGTCCAACCAATCCATACCAATTACAAAATCATATGATCCCAATGACAAGATGTTCAAATCTGCCTTGGTACACAACCTATTCATGCCCACTGGGCATGATTTAACCAACTCAACAAATTTCCTCTTGGCTCCTGTAGCCAGATGTACCAGCCAATATTTCCCATACTTGCTTCTTGGAAAAATAGATATTTCCACTACCTTAGGGTCTATATAGCTATGACTACCCCCGAATCAATTAAAATAGTAAAGGCATGGTTATTGATCATACCTTCAACTTCAATCATGTGTGATTGAAACTCAACTTTATTGTTGTCCAGGGCTGCATAGATCCTTGGTACTCTTATGCCCATGTCCTCCACTATTTCTGCTTGATGTACATTGTGGACAACTCTTACCTTGTCACTTTTTTGAGGACAATCTCTATACTTGTAGTANACGCTCCTCTCCACTTGGAGTTTGTTCCTCCCCTCAAAGGAACTTAGGATAATTGGGTTTATTTTCCCAACTTTAGTACTTTTCAGGAATACCTTATAATATTCCCTTAGGTTAAGCCCTCAATCTTAGCCCCTCTTTCCTAGCCTCTTAGTCCCATTCCTTTCCCTACCTAATGGAGCTTAGTCCTCCATAACTCTTTCTTCGTGGTCAGTCTACACACAATGATGTATTTTATTAATAATCTGCATAATTACATATACAAAAATTAGGCCCACTGAACTTAGCATCTAGGATCTTAGGCCTAATAAACACATAAGCCTACCAACTTATAATTACTTGGCTCACCATCCTACAAACATCATTGCATTTAACAGGGGCTCAGCCTTGGGGTATTACAATCCCCTCCCCTTATTTTTGCACTGTCCTTAGTGAAACTCATTTACATAATATCAACAAGATTTTCAAAATCTTCAAAAATATGTGGGTACTCTGCTCGCATAGCATTTTCATGCTCCCATGTTGCATCCTCAGGACCATACCAGGTCCACTGAACCATTACAAGCCCTATGGATCGATTCGAGAGCTTCTTTCTTTTCCGATCTAGTATACGCACCAGCTGCACCTGAAAAGCGCTTTCCTATTCCACCTGAATCACATTCCAATCAATAACATGATTAACATCAGGTACATATTTCTTAAGCGATGACACATGAAATACATTATGTATAGACATGCGTGCAGGCAATGAAAGCCTATATTCTACTGGACCAATCCTCTATAGGATTTCAAATGACCCACAATACCGAGTTGCCAACTTTGAACAATTTCCTAGCTTTAGGGAGCTTTTGTTGGCCTTCACTCTCAGGAATACATGATCCCCTATTTTAAATTCCCTGTGAGTTTTATTCTTATCAACATAAATTTTTTGCTTGTCTTGGGCAGCCTTCAAATTCTGCTTAATCTTCGACATTTGTTCTTCCATTTCCTTGAGAAACTGTGGTCCAACCACTGCCCTATCAGCTAGGTTGTCCCAACTTATTGGGGTGTTTCACTTTCTACCATAAAGTGCTTCAAACAGGCTCATCTTCAGTGATGCTTGATACCCATTGTTGTAGGCAAATTCTACCAGGTGTAGATAATCTTCCCATTTAGATGGTTTGTCCATCACATACATTCTTAAAATATCTTCTATCACTCGGTTCACCCTCTCTGTGTTCCCATCAGACTCAGGATGACAAGCAGTGATGAAGTTCGGATTTGTTCTGAACCCTTTGAATAACCCCTTCCAGAACTTTGATGTAAACTTTGGGTCTCTGTCAGACACAATTGTCTTGGGTATGCCATGCAAGCATTCTACTTCCCTCATATAAATATCAACAACATTAGTTACCTGATGAGTAGTCTTCATAGGAATGAAATGGGCAACTTTAGTAAGCTTGTCCACCACCACCATGATTGCATCATGATGCTTGTTTGTTCTGGGCAACCCCATGATGAAATCCATTGTTACCACTTCCCATTTCCACTCAGGAATGGGTAATGGATGCAGTAAACTAATTGCATGTCTATGCTCAGCCTCGACCCTTTGACATTCCAAGCATTTAGCAATAAAATCAACAATATCCCTCTCCATGCCTGGCCAATGATATTGGCTTTTGACTTCTGAATTTGTTTTCTGATATCATGGGTGTCCTTCATAAGGCACATTATGCATTTATTTTAAAATACCATTCCTCAATTCAGAAGAGTTGGGTACATAGACTATTTTTCTGTACAGAAGGAATCCATTAAATCCCAATTCATAATCCTCAACCTTCTACTGCATTTTATCTTTCTGCAATTTTGTTACCAATTCCATGTACTGCACATCTTCTTTTTCATCTTCATAAATTATGCCTTTGAGATCCGTTTGATATATGCTAATGGTTGTAGCATGTAGATCATGCACTCTCCTATTGAGTGCGTCAACCACTTTGTTCTCCTTTCCTTTGACGTGCTTGATATCAAAGTCATAATCACAAAGGAGTTCCAACCATCTACTCTACCTAGCATTCAAAGTAGGTTGATCAAACAAATATTTCAGACTGTTATGGTCTGTCCTTAGCTCAAACCTCTTTCCCATGAGGTAGTTCCTCCACTTATTCAAAGCATGCACTATGGATGCCAATTCCAAATCATGAGTGGCATAGAGCCTTTCATGCTCTTTCAATTTTCTGGACTTGAAATATATTACAAACCCATTCTGGCTAAGGACTCCACCAAGTCCTTTGCACACATCTGTGCAAACCACAAAATCTTCATTTGGATCTGCGATCTTCAGAATTGGAGCACTGGTTAACAACTGCTTCAATTGTTGGAAACTCTTTTCACATTCTTCTGTCCATTGAAACTTCTTCTCCTTCCTTTGCAAGGAAGTGATGGGGTGAGCTATTCTCGAAAGCCCTGCAATGAATCTTTTGTAGTAGCTAGCTAGACCCATGAAGGATCTGACTTCTCTCACATTCTTAGGTGATGTCCATCCTTTAATGGCCTCAATATTTTCAGGGTCCACTGCTATCCCTTCTTTAGATATGATATGCCCCAAATAGTGAATTTTGTTTTGATAAAATGAACACTTGCTCAATTTGGCATAAAAATAATGTTCTCTTAGCACTTGCAACACCATCCTCAAATGATTCTCATGCTCTTCTTCCGACTTGGAATATACAATAATGTCATCCAGAAAAACAATGACAAACTTGTCTAAATATTCCCTGAAAACACCATTCATTAAGCACATGAAAATAACGGGTGCATTTGATAACCCAAATGGCACCACTATGAACTCATAATGACCATACCTTTTCCTGAAGGAGGTCTTGATGATGTCTTCCTCTTTAATCCTTACCTGATGGTATCCTAACCTGAGATCTATCTTTGAAAATATCTTTGCATCCTTCAATTGATAAAAAAGAGCATGAATCCTTGGCAGAGGATACTTGTTCTTTATAGTTACTTTATCCAACTGTTTGAAGTCGATGCACAATCTTAATGTCCCATCTTTCTTCTTCATGGACAAGACTGTGGCACCCCAAGGTGATACACTTGGGCGTATATACCCCTTCTTCATAAGTTCTTCAAGCTGAATTTGCAACTCCTTCAATTCGGGTGTACTCATTCTGTAAGGATTCTTTGACACTAGAGCTGCTCCGGGCATCAAATTAATAGAGAAATCAATATCTATCTTTGGAGGTAGTCCTAGTACCTCCTTGAACATATCTTCAAAATCTTCCAGGATTGCATGATCTTCCAAATTTGGCATCTTATCCTTAGATACTTCCTCCATATGGGCTGCAAATATTTGACATCCTTTCCTGTGGCACTTCTTCAGTTGCATTGTTGAGATTTCCTGGACAGTAACAGCCCTGGGAATTCCTTGGACCGTTTTCCAATTTCCTTCCTCATCCAAGAAAGTGAATGCCTTGTTATGGTAGTCTAATATGGCATGGTGTTGGTCCAACCAATCCATACCAATTAGAAAATCATATGATCCCAATGACAAGATGTTCAAATCTGCCTTGGTACACAACCTATTCATGCCCACTGGGCATGATTTAACCAACTCAACAAATTTCCTCTTGGCTCCTGTAGCCAGATGTACCAGCCAATATTTCCCATACTTGCTTCTTGGAAAAATAGATATTTCCACTACCTTAGGGTCTATATAGCTATGACTAGCCCCCGAATCAATTAAAATAGTAAAGGCATGGTTATTGATCATACCTTCAACTTCAATCATGTGTGATTGCAACTCAACTTTCTTGTTGTCTAGGGCTGCATAGATCCTTGGTACTCTTATGCCCATGTCCTCCACTATTTCTGCTTGATGTACATTGTAGACAACTCTTACCTTGTCACTTTTTTGAGGACAATCTCTATACTTGTAGTATCCTTTACAACCCCAACATTGAATGGGTTCCTTCCTTGACCTTTTCCCTCCTACTTCAGCCATTCTATGCTCTCTAAAAGATGTTTGTCCTTGAGGATTGTTTCTGAAAAAAGGAGACTTGTTTCCCTTCTTCCTATGTTCCTTCTTGAACTTCTTCTTGTCCTCCCAAGCCTTCTAGAAAGTAGGATTTCCTTTTTGCTGATCATATAAGAATTTTTCTTTCCTTATCATTTCTTCGAGAGTCTTGGGGTCATCATATTGGATTTTATCACTGATGAAAGATGGCATCCCACTCAGGTACCTCTGAATATTCATTGTCTCATCCTTGATGAAGGAGACATATTTCAACAGCTCTAAGAATCTCCTTTCATATTTATCAATATCCATGCTGCCTAGTTTAAGTTCAAAGAACTCTTTCATCTTTCTNGTCACACGTGGTTTGACACGTGTTAGATCCTGCCACGTGTCACTCTGATTCGTGACTTGCATGTGCCTGAAGTGTTAAATCTGCATGACACCTGTCATTCCCTGGTTGTGCCACGTGTCCCTGGGTGACGTGGTCTACCATCGTGAGTTGGATCAATGGTTTAGATCTCATGTTGATCCGACGGTGCAGATTCAGTCGGGATTTCGCATATCGCGAAATTGGGATTTTCGTTGCATTGTATTCTTTGCATATTGAAACCCCGATCCCCGAAACTCCGACGAAGCCTCCTGTCTACAACTGGATGGTCCCTATCTCTGCTTGATTTAACGGCTGCGATCAAATCGTGAAATTGCATATAGCGATTTTGGGGTTTTCGTTGTCAAGTGAACTGGACATTTCAAAGTCCCGATCCCCGAATCTCCGATGAAGCCTCCTGGCTGCCACGCGTCCATACGAATGGACGGTCCAGATCCTGTCGAAATTTCACCTTGGATTTTCCCGATGATAAAGCTTGTGCAGCTCCTGTCCGATATGATGGCTAGGATTCTCTTTCCAATATCCCGATGACTTTGTTCGAGATTTCTCCTCTGCACACTAGGGCTTAACCTCCGTGCACTTTCTGTAGATCCTGTGGCTGATGGGTATCTACTTCCAATCTGATGGCTCATATCACTTCTTCTACATGCCAGCTCCTGCGCTTAACATCTGCGCAGCTTCTCCCGATCCAACAGCTGTCGAGATTGCCGAATGAGATCTGACGGCTCTCGGTCTCTTTCCTAAGCTTCCCGCGCTTATAAGAATGCTATTCCTCCTGAGCTTATTCTCCTCGAATCCTAAAAGGATTCTGACGTCTGCTTTTGATCATTCACCTCTTTGAACCTTCCATCTTTACTATTGTACTTAAGCCATCAACACTACTGTACTTTCCATCAATGACTGGTCTATGCTGCCTGTAAAACATGCCAACAATTCTTTGTACATTCTTCCTGCACCCATGCCATCTTCATTGTTGTACTTGCCATCAATGACAAGCATATGCTACCTGTTAAACATTTACAACACTATGTGCTCTCTTATTGGAATGCCTCGGGGAGTGTTGGCGATGTCTACTATCACTTTTTGTTCTTTTGTGACTCCCTGATTAGCTTAATCCACTCTCCTTATCCAATTTATTTTCTATTCTTTCCAGGATCTGCATCAACTTTATGTTGAATTCTCCGTGTTGCTCCCTAGATTTCATGATCTTTTTTTTATCTACTCGGTGAGTCTGGACATCTTTCTGCAACTTTTCAATGATTTTCATCATGTTTCCTTCTTTATCTAACTCTTCTCCATGCCCATTGGAGTTCGATCCTTCAACTCCTAAACGGGCATCCATTCCTCTAACTTGATTTTTTGAACTTTAAGCACCTTGTGCCTCCCCCATTTCTTTGCACTATGTGGCAATTCGGGTTGGTTCTGACAATCATTAACTCTGCAAAATGTGAAGTCAACCGAGTTTTTTTAGAATATCATACTTTAATAATTTTCCATAATAAACCAATCTGATTCAACAAAAGAAATATCAGATTTCATTTTCTGCAGGTCTTGGTCGGTCAAGAACCCCTCAGGCTTCAATCTCTAAGCCCAATTATGTTTTACAACAAATTTTGGGCGCTAGCCCCTTTTATTCAGCCCTTGGTTTGCATGTGACCATGGTTGTGACCCAACACTTATGATTTGGGTGCTTATCCAGAGCTCTGAAACTTCGGGCTCCGGGGAGGTTTCCCTTTTTTCGCGCGTCCCATCATCAAAGAACAACAAACTGTAGAACGTGCGAAGAATGATGGATCTACGGTCCACATTCCTTCATGCACCATTTCTTCTAGACTGTCAAGTCTCTGGACTTCACGATCTAGCACCACACGTCCACTAGGGCCCATGCTTTATGTGCTCGAACTAATAAATACTGAAAATACATCGTTGCGTGTAGATCGACCACGAAGAAAGAGTTATGGGGGACTAAGATCCACTGGGTAGGGAAAGGAATGGGGCTGATAGGCTAGGAAAGAGGGGATAAGATTGAGGGGATAACCCAAGGGAATATAATAATGTATTCCTGAAAAGTACTAAAGTTGGGAAAATAAACCCAATTATCCTAAGTTCCTTTGAGGACAGGAACACACTCCAAGTGGAGAGGAGCGTGCTACTGAAGATCCAAGTGTCACCCAGGACACATGCAGATTTATGTGGGAAGTTCCACCTTTGTTGGGGGTTCACAAACCATTTTGGCCACCTTGTTGAGCAGTTCTCTCTCACCATTGCAGCTCTCTCACGATTCTGTTGGATGACCATTCTCACCATTTTCCTTTCTCACCCTCAACATTCTGACCAGTCTGGCCATTTATTTTCCCACGATTTCATCCTCAGCATGCTTTCCATCCCTTGTGAAGTTCACGCATGCACTGAAGAAGTATGCAACCAGAGTCATTTATGCCTTTGTGAACCTCTGTAATTGTTGAGTCGTCCCCTTGCCTTACGCAATTTTGGTGGTTGTGGATTGAAGAGGCGGGTTGTCAGGTATGTNATTTCATGATCTTTTTTTTATCTACTCGGTGAGTCTGGACATCTTTCTGCAACTTTTCAATGATTTTCATCATGTTTCCTTCTTTATCTAACTCTTCTCCATGCCCATTGGAGTTTTATCCTTCAACTCCTAAACGGGCATCCATTCCTCTAACTTGATTTTTCGAACTTTAAGCACCGTGTGCCTCCCCCATTTCTCTGCACTATGTGGCAATTCGGTTTGGTTCTAACAATCATTAACTCTGCAAAATGTGAAGTCAACCGAGTTTTTTTAGAATATCAGACTTTAATAATTTTCCAGAATAAACCAATCTGATTCAACAAAAGAAATATCAGATTTCATTTTCTGCAGGTCTTGGTCGGTCAAGAACCCCTCAGGCTTCAATCTCTAAGCCCAATTATGTTTTGCAACAAATTTTGGGCGCTAGCCCCTTTTATTCAACCCTTGGTTTGCATGTGACCATGGTTGTGACCCAACACTTATGATTTGGGTGCTTATCCAGAGCTCTGAAACTTCAGGCTCTGGGGAGGTTTCCCTTTTTTCGCACGTCCCATCATCAAAGAACAAAAAACTGTAGAACATGCGAAGAATGATGGATCTACGGTCCACATTCCTTCATGCACCATTTATTCTAGACTGTCAAGTCTCTGGACTTCACGATCTAGCACCACACGTCCACTAGGGCCCATGGTTTTTGTGCTCGAACTAATAAATACTGAAAATACATCGCTGCGTGTAGACCGACCACGAAGAAAGAGTTATGGGGGACTAAGATCCACTGGGTAGGGAAAGGAATGAGGCTGAGAGGCTAGGAAAGAGGGGATAAGATTGAGGGGATAACCCAAGGGAATATAATAATGTATTCCTGAAAATTACTAAAGTTGGGAAAATAAACCCAATTATCCTAAGTTCCTTTGAGGACAAGAACACACTCCAAGTGGAGAGGAGCGTGCTACTGGAGAGCCAAGTGTCACCCAGGATACATGCAGATTTATGTGGGAAGTTCCACCTTTGTTGGGGGTTCACGAACCATTTTGGCCACCTTGTTGAGCAGTTCTCTCTCACCATTGCAGCTCTCTCACGATTCTGTAGGCTGACCATTCTCACCATTTTCCTTTCTCACCCTCAACATTCTGACCAGTCTGGCCATTTAGTTTCCCACGATTTCATCCTCAGCATGATGGCCATCCCTTGTGCAGTTCACGCATGCACTGAAAAAGTATGCAACCAGAGTCATTTATGCCTTTGTGAACCTCTGTAATTGTTGAGTCGTCCCCTTGCCTTACGCAATTTTGGTGGTTGTGGATTGAAGAGGCGGGTTGTCAGGTATGTGGTTGAAGAAGCAGGTTGCCAGGCCTGTGAGCAACTCTCTCCAGGTGAGAGAGTTTGCTAAGAATTGATTTCTCTTGGAGCGAGTCCAGTACTATCTACAGAGCTCTGAGAATTATTGATCCGACATGTTGTTAAAGCCCTGGAAGGGAAGTGGAGCAGCCGATGGACTGTGGAACAGTGAAGGTGCATATTCCCGGGGTGGGACAGGCATGTGGGGAATGAGATTCCATGAGCAGTGGGTGTAAGTAGGCTCCTTGGAGAGAATCCTTCCAGTTGCACAGTGCAGTTCTTGTAGCCTCAACCTAGGTCTNGGTGAGTCTGGACATCTTTCTGCAACTTTTCAATGATTTTCATCATGTTTCCTTCTTTATCTAACTCTTCTCCATGCCCATTGGAGTTCGATCCTTCAACTCCTAAACGGGCATCCATTCCTCTAACTTGATTTTTTGAACTTTAAGCACCTTGTGCCTCCCCCATTTCTTTGCACTATGTGGCAATTCGGGTTGGTTCTGACAATCATTAACTCTGCAAAATGTGAAGTCAACCGAGTTTTTTTAGAATATCATACTTTAATAATTTTCCATAATAAACCAATCTGATTCAACAAAAGAAATATCAGATTTCATTTTCTGTAGGTCTTGGTCGGTCAAGAACCCCTCAAGCTTCAATCTCTAAGCCCAATTATGTTTTGCAACAAATTTTGGGCGCTAGCCCCTTTTATTCAACCCTTGGTTTGCATGTGACCATGGTTGTGACCCAACACTTATGATTTGGGTGCTTATCCAGAGCTCTGAAACTTCGGGCTCCGGGGAGGTTTCCCTTTTTTCGCGCGTCCCATCATCAAAGAACAACAAACTATAGAACGTGAGAAGAATGATGGATCTACGGTCCACATTCCTTCATGCACCATTTCTTCTAGACTGTCAAGTCTCTGGACTTCACGATCTAGCACCACACGTCCACTAGGGCCCATGGTTTATGTGCTCAAACTAATAAATACTGAAAATACATCGCTGCGTGTAGATCGACCACGAAGAAAGAGTTATGGGGGACTAAGATTTACTGGGTAGGGAAAGGAATGGGGCTGATAGGCTAGGAAAGAGGGGATAAGATTGAGGGCATAACCCAAGGGAATATAATAATGTATTTTTGAAAATTACTAAAGTTGGGAAAATAAACCCAATTATCCTAAGTTCCTTTGAGGACAGGAACACACTCCAAGTGGAGAGGAGCGTGCTACTGAAGAGCCAAGTGTCACCTAGTACACATGCAGATTTATGTGGGAAGTTCCACCTTTGTTGGGGGTTCACGAACCATTTTGGCCACCTTCTTGAGCAGTTCTCTCTCACCATTGCAGCTCTCTCACGATTCTGTTGGCTGGCCATTCTCACCGTTTTCCTTTCTCACCCTCAACATTCTGACCAGTCTGGCCATTTAGTTTCCCACGATTTCATCCTCAGCATGCTGGCCATCCCTTGTGAAGTTCACGCATGCACTGAAGAAGTATGCAACTAGAGTCATTTATGCCTTTGTGAACCTCTGTAATTGTTGAGTCGTCCCCTTGCCTTACGCAATTTTTGTGGTTGTGGATTGAAGAGGCGGGTTGTCAGGTATGTGGTTGAAGAAGCAGGTTGCCAGGCCTGTGAGCAACTCTCTCCAGGTTAGAGAGTTTGCTAGGAATTGATTTCTCTTGGAGGGAGTCCAGTACTATATACAGAGCTCTGAGAATTCTTGATCCGACATGTTGTTAAAGCCCTGGAAGGGAAGTGGAGCAGCCGATGGACTGTGGAACAGTGAAGGTGCATATTCCTGGGGTGGGACAGGCATGTGGGGAATGAGATTCCATGAGCAGTGGGTGTAAGTAGGCTCCTTGGAGAGAATCCTTCCAGTTGCACAGTGCAGTTCTTGTAGCCTCAACCTAGGTCTAGGATTCCTTTTCCTTAGGTGGAGTTTAGTCCCAGCTTAGAGGTGACCCACTGCTGAGCATGATGAGTAGTATGGTCTAAGGCTGGGAGGTTCATGGAAGGTATGCACGCACTTGGTGGTCTTCTATTAAAAGATAAGTACCACTTTTATGTTCATTTGCATGTTGTATATTTGTACATGTGTTATAATTGATGAGTAATACACGTATATGTTGTATGTGTAGGCTTATTTGGCATCTTATCCTTAGATACTTCCTCCATATGGGTTGCAAATATTTGACATCCTTTCCTGTAGCACTTCTTCAGTTGCATTGCTGAGATTTCCTGGACAGTAACAGCCCTGGGAATTCCTTGGACCGTTTTCCGATTTCCTTCCTCATCCAAGAAAGTGAATGCCTTGTTATGGTAGTCTAATATGGCATGGTGTTGGTCCAACCAATCCATACCAATTACAAAATCATATGATCCCAATGA
>JZKD02S0856853.1:17128-34071 GCA_000966675.3 Picea glauca
CATTACTAATCTAAATTACAACTAATGGCCTAAAGCCGACATAAATAAA
Organism: Picea glauca; assembly: GCA_000966675.3. Taxonomy (NCBI): domain Eukaryota; kingdom Viridiplantae; phylum Streptophyta; class Pinopsida; order Pinales; family Pinaceae; genus Picea; species Picea glauca. The sequence continues at coordinate 17,178 of JZKD02S0856853.1, forward strand.
ATAGCATTACTAATCTAATATGCCCCAATTAAAGGGTAATGAGCCAATATTAGGGCTTAACAGTTGTTTTTATGGGAATGTTTGGAAATTGTTTGGAGCTGAAAATTAGTGGAGAATTAGGTTGCGCTACTGGGAATAATGTGTTGATCGAAATTCTCGAAGGAAATGTGTTTGTTTACTAGGGGAATTTGTGTTGCACCTTTAGAATTCCTAAGGTTCCAACTGAGATTTTTCCTATCCAACCTGTGGTATAATTCTTGGAGGAGAGTGGAAAGGTATATGGAACTATGAGCAATGAAAGGGGATTCCATCCCTTAGGTTTTGAAGGTTGATAGGAAGAGAGTTGGTGGAATGGAATTTGTTGTGATATTTGATTGTTGATAGGGGGACATTAGCCAGCCTTAGGATCCACCATCTCTTGTGGATACATAGCCCTATATCAGCGATGTCTTTCTATTTATATATGGAACATAAAACCTACAGTTGGGAAGAATTTCTATCCCCTGCAATGGGTTGCACATTTTATAATTTAAGTGTTTTGTTTGTTGTGTTTATTCATGTATAATGTTGATATAGATGTGTGCAATTTACTTTGAGATGTATTTGGTTATTTTTTCTTGCTATGAGTATAATGATGCATTCAAATATCTAATTAAGTGGTTGAATAGTGTCACATGCATTTATTTGTTGCATTGCATAGTTAAGCAATTGGATTTATGTTTTAATTAGCATGGCCCATTGTGTAAACTTGAATGTCATTCTTTGATTGTTATTTCCGCCTTCAGAATTGGTATCAAAAATTGTGTTTTAGTCATTTTAGCAAGTGTTGTGACTTAGCTAGGTTTTGGGTACATGTTTCAAACAAAAAAAACCCATAAAATGTCATTTAATGCTTCAAAATGACTCTGGAAGGTTTTGTACCCCCATTTTCCAAACTAGGACCTGCGACTAAAATGACCCTGCAAGTTGATTCCTCCAATATTTTCCACTATGAAATCATTGAGATAGATGAAAAATAATATAACGATGCAATCCATATCACTCCCTCTCTATGGGTGTTGTAGGACACTAATCAACTGAAAGATTAGTTCCAGTGGAAATTGGAACACTCAATGGTCTACAATCTTCCATGCAAAAAAATTGTAGCACAAAATTTACAGACTTACTCTAGATCAACCAAAGTTTTTTATTTTCTCTATCTCTCTTGACATCCACTCCTAAGATACATTTTTTAAGATTGAAGTCCTTCATATCAAATTTTGTTGAAATATAATACTTCAAATCACAAATCACATCCTTACTATTAACAAAGAAAAACATATTATCTACATATAAAGTGATATTAATGAAATGATCACCATATTGTTTTTGATGCACACAATGATTTGATTTGGATCTAAAAAATATCAATCCCAACACAAAAGAATCAAAATTTTGGTACCATATTCTAGGAGAATTTTTGAGACCATATAAAGAGTCTTTTTTAATATGAAAACTATTGAATACCTTTTTCAACATAGTGGCATAGTTGTTTCATGCAAATATCCTCCTTCAAGTCACCATGTAGGAATGTTGTTTTCACATCCAGCTACTCTATCTCTAAATAAAAATTTGTTTCTATAAACAATACAATCCTAATAGATTTTAAATTAGCAACTAAGTGTTATGAGGAAAATATCTCTATGGAATGGGGTAAACCACAACATACGGAATGACAAGGAGAAATAAACTATAATCCCAAGTATGATATATAAATGAAATGCTAACTAAATAAGGCCAAGATCCTACCTCGTCCAGATGTTCGATGAAGACCACCATTGAGCACACAACTCAAATCTTTATACCTGGAACTTGTCATCAACAACCAACATACGAACGAATATGGTGATAATATACAATGTTAGCATATATATTAGCATAATCCATTAACATACATGACAAATACACCCATGGAATAATAATTCAAATATTTGCAAGTTATCAATTGGAAGAGAAAAGAGTATCTCTATAAAATCAATAAGAAGAAGTACATATGTGACAAACTTTTGTAATGACACATATCGGAACTGAGAAACTAAGTCCCTCCAGTTGGGCTTCCACCACTTCGATCCCCCATCAAAGGCAAGATCATATAGTGGAGACAATGAGGTTCTCCATCAAAAATAAGGAAGAGATTGGGGGATGAACAAGGAGTTCATACTTTCAAGGACAAAGGGATGCAAACTCAATATGAAGTGAAATTCCTCCAGAGTGTATTTACTCTCAAAGTTGAATTGTTGAATCTCCTCAAGGCGTGGATATGGCTCAATTTATAGCCTTCAAATGGAACTGAAGGTCTTAGTTGGAGTGTTTCTAGTATATGGAAGGTCAAGGATCATAGATCTCGTGACATAGCATGGAAACCCAACATAATTTTTAATTTTGAGCATAAAACCCAATGTACACGGGTTGTATTGGAGCAACCTGTGTATACGCTTGTTGTATAACTGATATGGCATGTATAAGTGAAAAAATGTTCTTTTTTGGATCTAGAAGGTGCAAAAGGGTACTTCAAGTCTACATAGGGAAATGGAAAGGCCATTCAATCAAGTTTCCTAGGGTGAGGAAAATTTTGTTGTAATATATTCCTCCTAATGTGTGAGGTCAAAGGAGTATCTGCGATGGCCAAAATAAATTATAATTCCCAGAAGTGGAGTAATGGAGACTTAGTTGAAAGTGCTAGTTACTCATAATAATATTGCAATCCATAATGACTTTGTACACATGGATTCTAATCTGAATTGCACTGCAGTTCCATGTGTAAATATATCAAATAGTTGTTCATGGACATGAATAGGAAATACAAAGAAGAAGTATGCCATAGGATGTCATAGTCACGAACAAGGAACAGTGGAATCCAGTCTCAAAATAAATCTAAAGATATATGTATACAATGGAGTACAATATGATCTCCCATGATCACTAAAGTCATATAGGTACTGGTCCAATGGAAGATATCAACATATTAGGAATGTTGTTACTATAAGCTAGAGGTTTTCTAGAATATCCGTCGAAGGTGAAATTCTACATCATGTGAATAGAGGAGTTGAGTTCGAACACAATGAGGCTTCATTTTATTATCGTTCATTAAGGTATACCATTAACAAATGAAAGAAAACCTATCAATAATGAAAGTAGGTATCAAGGCACTAAGTACATTCCTACAAGTGTGAATAAGGGTGTTGAGGTTGAAGAACCCATCGATCAGGAGGCATTTATGTATTCCCAACTGTCGATGGTGGGAGAACCTGCCATTGGTGAATGAAATCCTTGAGATAATCATAGGACTCTAGGTCTCATTTCCAAAATAGATGTGCTGAATTCAATGGAAGGAGACTCACTGAAAGGATAGCATTACAAAATCTCTCATCAGTCAACATGACATACAAAGAAATATCTTGATGATTAGGAGGATCTCGGATGAATAAGATGTTCATGAACCAATGACCCTGTGTGTCTCCCACATGCACCAAATGAAAGTAGTGCATGAAAGATACCCTCTGAATAACAACCAATAAGGAAGACTGTAAACAAAGGTGAGGAAACCACCAATAAGGCTAATGGAATCCAAGACATTGCATGAATCCCAATGTGTGATTATATTTCTTTTCGTTGAACGCAAGGGAAATCCCCCATTTAGCGACCAATGAGGAGATGGAAATTGTTGGGTTCAAGGTTACCTACCCATAATGAAAGTAGGACCAGGGTACATGGTAGGACTACAACTTCATGTGACTCTGAGGGTATGGTTGATATGCAAAGTCAATAATTTTGAGAAATGGTCAACATGAGATTATAGACTTCCTTTGAACAAGAGCATGAGATGTATGCATAACTCATGCAGCATAAAATTGATGATAAAACTTCATGATGCGGGAGGAATCAACAAAATATCCATAGGGACTGGAAGAATAACCAGTTGGAGGAGTAAAATATAAGTAACAATCTTAGCTTCCTAAGGTCATGCTAAACCTAAACTTTGGATGACAGTGGACTCAAAATTTTGTGCTCTATTCAAAGGAAACACAAATGTTTTCGATTTGAGATAATATTCTTTTCCCGCCCGTATTTTTTTTTCTTTTCATAGGCAAAGAAATGCTATGATACATGAGAGGAAATGAGTGTCGCGAGTAATAAACTAGCTCCAAACAGTGGAACATACCTATGATCAATGCAAGGAAGTGCATGCGGGGCATGGACATGCATGGGGATGTTTCCTCTTAGGGTAAAGGGTGTTAAGATGCAAAGGATATGTAAAAAAGGTTATGCTTGGATAGTGATTTAAATTGTTGAGGTAAGAGGATTATAACGAGAAAGAAAGAACCCACAATAGGCTCAATACGGAAAGCGAGATGATGGAATGTGATTGCAACTTAACTCCAAAGAATGTCCTTTTTTGTATATTTAGTCCCCTAGGCCCGAAAAAGTATAAACTAATACCCAGGAGAACTTTTCTAGCCAATGGTGACTAGAGTATTAATTTTTCATAAGTAGTCTACTTGGTCCAAAAAAGGGTTAAACTTACACCAAATATACGTCCTTTCAGATGCATTTAATGAGTGTGAAAGAGACAAGTTCACTCGGCAATCTTTTCAATTTTTTTTAGAGAGTCAGAAAAGAGATTAACTAAGACTCAGGGGGAGTCCCATAGGTAACGAGCATAATTCTTATGATTAATAATATGAGGTTCGAATGCAAATTCATATTGGAACTATAAAGATCTCTGGGTCCTATGGAATAACTTATGCATGGGAACAAAATAGCACAAAGGTTCTAACTAGGGTGCCCATGTTCGATAAGCCTCTACCACTTAATAATGACACTTCTAGTAGCAGTAGGAAGGTTTTGTGTCTCTAATAAATGGGTTTGTAACTAGGGTGTATGGATCACGGTCATAGGATGATGCAAGAGTGCAAAATGGAGTAAAAACATATCCTATATGTTGGTGAAATAATATAAATGTCGAAGGCATGAACGAGTGGTATGATTTTGGAAACTGCAAGAAATCTTGGAAAAAACCACCAAAAACCAATTCTTTCCACTGCACTATTAGTCCACAAGGTAAAAAATTAGCACAAACTATATGAAGTGGGTAAACAATTTCTACTAATACTAAAAATAGACCATTTTACCATGCCATTTGAGTTTTTTCACCCACATAGTGCATTTTAGGCCATTTTACCTATGATATTAAAGTGTCTATTGTGGGAGATACGATCAACAGAATCAACAACCATCTAGACCAAGTAAGTGCCCATCCCCTCTACTTCAATTTCAATGGTTTAAATTTCAATTTTAGGCCTCATTATTTTAGTATTAGAGGGTGTAATATGTAAATTAGGGTGTATGCGGGTGATAGTTCATCGGGCTGCATATACAAACCCATTTACGCAGGAAAAGTGAAGCCTGCCCACATATATGCAGCCCTATTGACACAGACACACCCTACCTCAGTAGGTTTTTCATGACCTCCCGGTCTAGGATCGTTCTTAATCTCCCCTTTTTGAGTCTGATTGAATCTTTGATTCCCCACAGGAATCCTCCACACACAAGTGTCTATCCACAAGTCCTTCTTTGGAGCTACACCTATGTGAGCAAGAACTAAGCACCAACTCTCATCCGTGTGACCAGCTGACGTGGCCACGACCTTCACCCGAAAAGTATTTCAGTTTTCACGACTTTGCGATCACTAATGTGAGTCCCTCTAAATCGCCAATCCCCAAAACCCTGAAAGGATAACGGGTCCTTTGAATCCTCCCTTGACTATACTTGATGTTACCCCCCTGACTGTGAATTGGGGCCAAATTCTTCGGCAGTTCATAATTTCGATTATCGACGATTCAAAATGCAGCAACACCCTTCACCGATGGCCTAAATTGTGGTGACTCCTTGTCAATATCAACGAATCTGAGCTCCTCATGATATTACGGTCTTGATTCTATCGGGACTTCACAAATCGAGAGTTCACAACTCTCGACTCCGAGTCACAAATTCCTCCACACCCCGACTTCTGAAACGGCGAATTCAAGAATGCGATCAATGACCCTCGTTGATCTGGATCCAACAACCACTATTCCTCCTGAGCTTCTTAATGTCAAATGATCCTCATCCTTAAACCTTTCACTGATCTATTAGATCCAATGGTCCATAAAAAATCAACACTTCCTCCTTGAAGCGATTCCATCGTCCGATCAGACTCTTGAAAGACTCCTCTGCCAAACACTTCAGCATCAACCTTTCCGAGCTTTCCTCCTATTGAGTGACTTCGACACTTGTCCCTTTTTGAAATCTTAGAAGGTTCTATCCTTTCTAAGATTTGAATTTCACGATAACTCCTAGACTATAAGGAATATCTACATGCACACCATGCGACATTCACAATAACCTATGGTTATTTAAAATCCCCAACTCTATGTACTTCTTACAATGACAATTCTTCAACCTCTCTCCTCGGTTGGAAAAGTTTAAGACTTCCACTCGTCGGTGCACACCTTGCACGGCTCTGTGTGATACCTGCACTCCAACTGGTATGAGAACAACGATATCCATCCTGAGCTTATCTGAGATAAATCTCGATACTCTGTCAACACACTCTATGTGGACCTTCACTGCACTCCCTACAGGAGTCATCAAGATGAGAAACAATTGAAACTCATACTTCACCTCTCACAGACTTCATACATTCAACATGAAATCAAGAGCATACACACACATAGCATTGAAACAAATTCATAACAGAGAGTATAAGAAAACTATAACATACCATTCAAAATATAGATACAACAACCATGACACACCATGAAATGGAATCAAAGCATTCTTATATTAATTCCAATGCTCATGTACATGGGTTCAATAGAAAAAATCTATCTTCTTATACAATCCTAAAATCTTTGTGCTTCTGTGCTCTCTTTCTCTACAACGTACAGTATGATACAATGACCAAAGCGAGGGTGTATTTTTACGAGTTTTCCCTCCTACAGCTCCAACCATCTAATCAAAATAAAAGATACAACTACTTCACATTCATTACAATTAAATGCCTCCATATCTGATAGATGAGAGAAACACTCAAGATCTATTTTACAATATCCAAAACATAAATGAAAATACACCCTCCTAACTATTACATTAATACTCCTTCATTTAAATTCCAAACATTCTCAAAATGTGCACTGGTCCATATCCAATTGTCCTCCACTTGCGCTTGTTTTGTTTCTTTCCTTACGATGCTCCTGCATCATAATCCCTTGGATGAAAAATTTGATGAACTCATGTTCATGAGCTCATGCACTGTCTATCCATGTCTTTGGATATCTGCTTTGTTTTCCCAAATGGAATCTTCAGTCAGATTTCCTTTCCATTTGACCAAATATTCAAAGTATGTCTTCCTTCGGGTATTCTTCCCAACTCTTTGGTCAATTATCTTTTCCATCTGTGGATTTTCAGCTACAGGCAATTGTTTGACCCACTGAAATTTTGTCTTATCCTCCTCTGTTCCATTATCTCTGTAAGGATACATATCTGCTACATTAAATATGGGCGATATGGCCACATCATTTGGAAATTCTATCTCATAAGCATTGGCCTCAAATTTCCTCAAAATCTTGCATGGTCCAATTTTCTTCATCTTCAGATTATTGTATGTTCCCCTTGGGAAGATTTATTTTATTAAGTGATCTAAGACCAAATATCCCACTTCAAACTGAATTTCTCTCCTGTTTTGATCTTCTCTGCACTTATATTCCTGGTTGGAATTCTTTAGCCACTCTCTGATTTTGTTGTGGATCTCTTGCATCTCTGTTGCAAAATCCTTTGCTCCAACACTTTTGAATTCTCTCTGCCCTAAATCTCTCAATTCATATACTCCCCTTGGTTTCATTCCATATGTTATCTAGAATGGGATCTATCCTATGCTCCTATTAGGTGAATCATTATATCCAAATTCCTCTTGTGGCAGAATCTGATCCCACTGACTCCGATTTTCAGCTACCAAACTCCTGAATAAATCTTCCAATCTTTGGTTTAGTACCTCAGTGTGTCCATCTGTCTGAGGGTGATATGCTAAGCTAAAAGACAATTTTGTCCCCAGCTTCTTCCATAGGGTTCTCCAGAAATGTCCAACAAATTTGGTATCTTTGTTCGAAACAATACTCCTGGGTAAGCCATGAAGTCTAACAACTTCTTTGAAAAACAGATTTGCAATGTGAGTTGCATCATTGGTTTTCTGACACGGTATGAAATGTGCCATTTTTGAAAATCTATCGACTACCACAAATATGGAGTCACAAACCCTCTGTTTCCTTGGAAGTCCTAACACAAAATCCATGCTTACCGCATCCCATAGCCTCTTTGGTACTGACAATGGTTGATACAATCCTGTATTTTGTCTTTTCCCCTTTGCATGCTGGAAAATCCTGAATTTGTTGACAAACTTCTTAACATTTGTCCTCATCCCTAGCCAAAAATACAGACTGTTCAGTTGTGCGAATGTTTTTTCATGGCCGAAGTGTCCAACCAATCCCCCACTATGTTTTTCTTTCAGAAGATTCTCTCTCATAGAACTCTTCAGAATACACAATTGATTTCCCTTGAATAATAATCCATCTTGAATTAAATATTCAATCCATTGGCTTCTATCTCTGAGAACTGAATTCTCACATGCTTCATAAGCCTCTTTAAAATCTGCATCATCTCTGTATATCTCCTTGAGATGGTCAAAACCTAAAGTTTTCACTTTGAACTCCTGCAGAATTAAACATTTCCTGCTCAATGCATCAGCAACCTTATTAGCAGTTCCAGAAATATGCTTTAAAACAAAAGTAAAATTTTGCATGTATTCAACCCATTTTGCATGCTTCTGGTTCAATTTCTCCTGTTGAGTTATGAATTGCAAAGCATGGTTATCGCTATACAAGACAAACTCTTTTGGAACCAAGTAATGCCTCCATTTCTTTAATTCTTGTATGATTGCATAAAATTCCTTGTCGTATGTGGAATATTTCACTTTGGAATCGTTCAGCTTCTCACTGAAATATGTAATCGGTCTATTGTCTTGAATCAATACTACTCCAATCGTGAATCCACTTGTGTCACATCTGACTTGGAATGTCTTACTGAAATCTGGCAGAACCAAAACTGGATGTCTAGTTACCTTATCTTTCAGCAACTTGAAACTCTTCTCTGCTTCTTCTGTCCAATGAAAAGATACTCTTTGGCGATGGCCAATCTCTGATTTCTTTTACCATCTTAGGATCCATTTTTAACTCATTCTAAGAGATTATGAACCCCAAATAAATGATTTCTTTCTTCATGAAAGATGACTTCTTCAAATTTATTAGCAATTTCTCTTGCTGCAACCTCCTCATCACTAGAGTTAAGTATCTCAAATGTTCTTCCTTAGTTTTACTGAATATTTTTATATCATCAAGATACATAATCACAAACTTTCCAATGAAATCCTTCAAGACTTCATTCATCAATCTCATGAAAGTACTTGGTGTGTTCATCAAACCAAATGACATGACAAGCCATTCATATAGTCTTTCTTTCGTTTTGAATGTTGTCTTCCATTCATCACCTTCTCTCATTCGAAAATGATGATACCCGCTTTTCAAGTCAATTTTTGAAAAAAATGTTTCTCTACTCAAGCAATCCATCAAGTCATCCATCCTCGATAAAGGAAATCTATACCTTATGGTGATTTTGTTTATAGCCCTCGATTCTATACACATTTTCTAGCCACCATATTTCTTCGAGCTTAACACTGTTGGTACAACGCATGGACTCAAACTTTCTCTAACCAACCCCTTGTCCATCAAATTCTAGACTTGCTTCTTAACCTCTTCATTCTCCTACAACATCAATATATATGATTCTTTGTTTGGTAAACTTGCTCCAGGTATAAGATTGATATGATGGCTTATACTTCTGATAGGTGGCAACGAACAAGGTAATTCGTCCACTACTATATCAACAAACGCCTCCAGCAATTCTTGAATTTCCTCAGGTAGATCATCTATCTTGGTACTGATTAAGATGAATCTAGGCTTCCTTACCACATCCAACTGCATGTCATCTTCTTTCTTGAATTCCTCAAGAAGTTCCTTCCCACTCATGAGAAGTATAGTATTGCTCGTCTCTATTTTTACCTCCTTGTCTTTAATTGGAAGCAACATATGCATCCTACCATTCTTCTCCAAGGTGTAAGTGTTCTTTCTCCAATCATGAACAACATTTGTGTCATATTGCCATGGTTTACCCAACAAAAGATGATATAAATCCATGGGAATAACATCACACAAAATTTCATCTCTGTGACCGCCTATTTTAAATTCAACTAAACATTGTTTAGTGATTGTTACCTAATGTCCTTTTTGCAACCACGAGACCTTGTATGGACTCGTATGTGCAACTGTCTCCAATTCCATATTTTCCACCATTTCTGTGGATACTAAATTATCTATAATTCCATTGTCCACTATTACCTTGCATACACTATCCTTGGTCTTGCAAGAAGTTCTAAACAAACCGTTTCTTTGGACTGGATTCCCTATCTCCTTCTGTAGCTTTAAGAGAATTTTCCTAATCATTAAGGATCTTCTACCTTCTGCATCTTCTACTTCAACATTTCACCTCTGCACTTCTGAAATGTGATCTTTTCCTCCTCCATCTCTTTTTCTATCAGTACATTCATAAGACTTATGTCCGATCATTCCAAAGACAAAACATTTTATCTCTCCACCTCTGCCTCTTCCTCTTCCTCTGACTCACAGAAAAGTATTTTTGTCGGCATATTGTCTTCCCTGTGAACTTCCTCCTCTTTCTGGGTGAGTATGAGATTTATTTTCTTCATCCTTAGGCTTATGTATGCTGTCCTCAACAATTGCTTTGCCTCTGCTCTGACCTCTACATCTGCCTCTTTGACCTTTCTTTCAGGCCAATTTCTCTTCGGCCTTCAGGGCCATTTGATAAGCATCTTCTACATTCCTTATTGTCATCATGCTCATCTCATATTGAATGTCATATCTCATACCATTCATGTATCTGGTGACCTTTTCATCATCACTTTCATGATGAACTGCTCTAATATTTATCCGGTAGAACTCCTCAGTGTATTATTTCACTGTCATCCCTTTCTGTCTCAAATTTTGCATTCTTCAAAACATATTAATCTGGTAATCTCTGGGTATAAATTTGGATTTCATCTTTGCAACCATTCTATCCCAGCTTTTGATTCTTTGTTTGCCTTTGCAACGCCTGCCATCCTGTATTTCATCCCACCACAGTGTTGCATACCCTTTAAGTCTAGGGACGACATGTTTAACTTTCTTATCTTCCTTGACATCCTCATATTCGAATTATTTTTCTATAGCTCTAAACCAATCTAGCAGCTCCTCAACGTCTAAGTTTCCTTCGTACATCAGAATGTCCATCTTTTCCCTGGCACCTATTTTTGCAACAACTCTGAATAAACGTTCTTCCACAGCATCTTTGACCGCAACTTCTTCTTCAGCTCCAGCCTCCTTTTGATTTTCAGCTTCACTGACATCTTCAGCATCAACTGTCCATCTCTGTGTTGTCTCCATAGCATATAACCAAGCACGAAGTTCCCTCATTTCCCTTTCCATAGCTAGATCGGGCATTGGTCTATCTTGACATCTTCTAGGTGGCATTGTTTTAAATCTGTTTACACAGAATTCAAATCACAACTTGAATTATGTCTCCTCTCACCTATAGAAACAAAGATTGTAGGCTCTGATACCACCTTGACGCAGAAATGACCTACCTCAGTAGGTTCTGCATGACCTCCCGGTCTAGGATCATTCTTAATCTCCCCTTTTTTAGTATGATTGACTCTTTGATTCCCCGCAGGAATCCTCCACACACAAGTGTCTATCCACAGGTCCTTCTTTGGAGCTACACCTATGCGAAAAATAACTAAGCACCAACTCTCATCCATGTGACCATCTGACGTGACCACGACCTTCACCTGAAAAGTATTTTGGTTTTCGCAACTTCGCAATCATTGATGTGAGTCCCTATGAATCATCAATACCAAAAACCCCAAAAGGATAATGGGTCCTTTGACTCCTACCTTGACATTATGCAATGTGACCCCCCCGACTACAACCTAGGGCCAAATCCTTTGGCAGTTCATAATTTTGGTTATCGACGATTCAAAATACAGCAGCACCCTTCACCGGTGGCCGAAATTGTGGTGACTCCTTGTCACGATCAACACCTTTGAGCTCCTCATGATTTGATGGTCCTGATTCTATCGGGACTTCATGAATTGGGACTTCGCAACTCTTGACTCCAAGTCACAACTTCCTCCACACCCCGACTTCTGAAACAACAAATTCAAGCATGTGATCAACGAACCTCCTTGATCCAGATCCAATGGCCATTGTTCCTCCTGATCTTGTTAAAATCGAATGATCCTCATCCTTAAACCTTCTACTGATCTATTAGATCCAATGGTCCTCGACAAATTGGCACTTCCTCCTCGAAATGATTCCAATGTCCGATCAGACTCCTTAAGGAATCCTCTACCAAACACTTCAGCGTCAACCTTTCTGATCTTTCTTCCTATTGAGTGACTTCGACAGTCATCCCTTTTTGAAATCTTCGAAGGTTCTATCCTTTCAGAGCTTCAACTTTCATGGTAACTCATGGACTCTGAGGAATCCCTACATGCAGACCTTGCGACATTCACAATAACCTCTGGTTATTTAAAATCCCCAACTCTGTACACTTCCTACAATGATAGTTCTTCAACCTCTCTCCTCGATTGGAAAAGTCTAAGACTTCCACTCACCTTTGCACACCTTTCACAGCCATGTGCAATACCTGCACTCTAGCTGGTATGAGAACAATAGTATCCCTCCTGAGATTTTCTGAGATAAAACTCAGGACTCTGTCAATGCACTCTATGCGGACCTTCACTACACTCCTTGCAGGAATCCTCAAGATGAGAAACAATTGAAACTCATACTTCACCTCTCACAGACCTCATACATTCAACATGAAATCAAGAGCATACACACACATAGCATTGAAACAAATTCATAACAGAGAGTATAAGAAAACTGTAACATACCATTCAAAAGATAGATACAACAACCATGACACACCATGAAATGGAATCAAAGCATTCTTATATTAATTCCAATGCTCCTGTACATGGGTTGAATAGAAAAAAGTTATCTGCTTATACAATCCTAAAATCTTTGTGCTTTTGTGCTCTCTTTCTCTATAGCTTACAGAATGATACAATGACACAAGAGAGGACGCCATTTTACGAGTTTTCCCTCCTACAACTCTAACAATCTAATCGAAATAAAATATACAACTACTTTACACTCATTACAATTAAATGCCTCCATATCCGACAAATGAGAGAAATGCTCAAGATCTATTTTACAATCTCCAAAACATAAATGCAAATACATCCTTCTAACTATTATATTAATACTCCTTCATTTAAATTCAAAACATTCTCAAAACGTGCACTGGTGCATATCCAATTGTCCTCCACTTGTGCTTGTTTTGTTGGTTTTCTTATGATGCTCCTGCATCACCTATACACGATTGTTACCAAGCTAGCTCACGTACAAGTCCATGCACATTTTTTTGAAAGGATTTAACTCAAAAAAATGGTTTTTCCTTTACAGGATGGTTATTGAATGGAGAGAGAGATAGCATGAAGAGATAGATGCAGCAGTGATAAGGGATGCAAGGGCCCAAAAATATCTAAAAATATGTGTCCTTTATGGGATCTCAAAGGAATGAGGGCTCAAGTGAGGTTACTCCATTTGCTGGTAAACTACTGGGATCCAAAGACATAGGCCTTCAAACTTGATGGGAAACTATTGAGGATTGAAATGGACGACATATATTTTATCACAAGATTCTCTCGTCGGAGCGAGGTAGTGAATCTCAATGCTCGAGAGGTTGGGGGTGGTATGACTATGGAGGAGTACATTTCCACCCACTATGTTGTAGGAATAGATAAAGTAGGGATCCAACTCCCAGTCGGGTAAATCGAGAAACTGAGTTTAAATATCGTGGTGCTTGTACTTACATGGATTTTGGGGTTAGCCTCCTTGCACCAAGAATCAAGGACACTCATGTTCTATGCGATGGAGTGTTTGTGACCCAGTGTTTATGACTAGTGTACCTCACTGGTGGCTAAGATGAAAATCCAGCTGACAGATTGCAAACAAGGCAAAAAGAGGAATTGTGGATTTGCATCCATTCTTTGTAGTTTTTTATTTAAACATGTTCCAGGCTTGAGCCATAGAGTAGATATTACTCCACATGGACCACGTGATCTATCCATGTCATAGTGGACCAACGTAATGAGGTTCCTAGGAGGTGGTAGGGTGCCAACCCCCTACAATGTTGAGTTATTTTTGTAGTGGTGCTGACAGGGAATAGCCATCGAAGACTACTCTTACAGTGGGATCGACTACAAAGGAGAGTCAGACACACCTTTTCCACCAGGTTCCTCCTATGGTGCTATTGGTAAGAAATATTTTTATATATTTCATTTATTTTTTGTTTTTCAATAAGAATAAAAAACACAAATATTTATGTATGGTATCAAGTATTAAAAATTCCTTTGTTATGCAGATGTAGGTCCACGATGGCCAGAGGGATTCCCACGAAATAAAGGGAGGATTTGAGGAGATGAGCATGTGGGAGGAGTTGTAGAGAGAGTTCTACAGAATGTGCAGGGGAACTATCTCAATTGACATAGAATATTCCTATTGATCCGAAAAGATCTTTTAATGACTGTGGTTGAGTTTTTAAATTGCATGTGTTAATTAACCATTTGAGAATCTTAATGAAAGAATGAGGAAATAAGAGGAATTATGACAGCCATATACATATATGTAGATCTGAAATGAAGTAATAAACAACAAACCATAATAAGAGAAGTGATAACAGAGTTTGGCACAAAATTGCCTACGTCTCCCGGCCTTTGTCTCTGTGGGGGAGGCCTCTTTATTTCTGTTCAAAGCTCAAAAAGTACATCACAGTAGTGCCATTAGGCTACAAGATTGACTTGGTCATGTTCTTCCAGATCTCTAGAACCCAACAGAAGAAACGACATGCAAAACGGGTGACCGGAGCTCCCAGAAATGGCCCGCAAGCGTCTGCTCCTCAACAACTTCCCTGCATAAAAATGGCTTTGGCTTGGCTTCCCTTCAGCATAAATATACTCTGACTATCCTCCATGGCCTCAAACAGGCCTGGGTTTTATAGATCTGAAGTTGGTTATCCATCCCCAACTTCCTCCCAAAATCTGGCCTCCAAAAATGCCCAATATCTCCCAAAAATGGCCAAAATCCACTAATTACAGGCCTAAATCAAATAAAAAAACATAAACTATATAAAAAACCACTCTGCCATTATATTTGGGCGCAACCCCCTTTTGGCATGCTCTTGGTCATATGGGAGGCAGCTATGTGTCCAGGCGCTCCACCTGTTGTGCGCTAGCCCCCTGTCCGGGTTGGCTCATGGTCATCGGCGCTTGCATAGGATCCTCGGCCTAAAATAGCCCGAGCCCTGAGGGATAGGCCCCCTGCTTTGCACTAGTGGTTACATGAAGGAGCCAAAGTCCAAGGGCTAGGCCCTATCCCAATCCACGTGCATAGCTCTGACGCCCGTTCCCTTAGCCACTTTGGTCACATATATAATAAACCGTGGGTTGGGGCTAAGCCCCAGCCCTTTCCGACTCCAACCAAACTTTTGATTAAACTTAAATAAAAAAAATTCCATATAGCTATTAAGTAACACCAGCAGAGCGGCTGGCTAGCCTAGTCCTACCAGTCCGTAGCACGAAGGAGGTTTGGGGTTCAACTCCGGTAGAGTCCATAAAATTTTGCTAAACACCAGAGAGCTAACCAGAGGGTGACATGTGGGAGCCCATGACTGGGCCACGTGACACCACGTTATTCGTCTGAACCAATGCCACTTGTCAACAATTGACTGGTCCACTTGTCTGTCGCATGACCCATTATGTCTCTTCCACATGTCCTCTCCAGAATTTTCCACATCATCTCCTGCACAGTCAGCATGTTGACATCATTATGTGCCACGTGTCACCCTTACGGTGGTGACACATGTCACCCTCGGACTGGTCCAGTTGCCTGCCACATGTCTGCCCTCTTAGCAAACCTACCCAATCACCACCTGCCATGTGTTTGTTGACGTACCTACTAGTGCCATGTCATCTGTACGGCTGTATGGCCTATATAGTCAGCCTGCCACGTGGACTGTACGGATTGTACAGTCACCCCCATTTTTTTACCTATTTGGGTTTTCGATCAGAATGCAATATATTTTACATACAGAGTCTGTTTGACGAAGTAAATATATGGCTGGAATCAGGAAGACGAGATGGACGCAATGGCATTGGTTTTGTCGGATTCTGAGCACTTTCATTTTTGAGCCTTTTTTTTAGCCCTGACAGGCTCCTAGATCCGATTTTGGATCACATCTCCCCACTAAAAGACCTTTTGGTCCCCAAAAGGTTACTAAGCAATCAACAAGCTCGGGATAGGCCACCCGACTTGTCCTTTGTCTCTGAACTTTGTCCTATGCACCTATCTCATCAAGATCAACTGTAACACAATCATGACAACTAACAGTATATTGTTAGCCATTTGAACCCTGCTACATCTTACTGAAGCCACTATCATCCATGTAGACAACATTACTAATGACAGCATCAAAAAGACGACTGCAAATGAGTTGATATACTTGAAATATTTGCACAACATGAGCTTATCTTGAAGCAACTTATGATTGATTTTCCATTCAACAATCATTTCTTGTTCTTGCT
>JZKD02S0856853.1:34081-50934 GCA_000966675.3 Picea glauca
CAATTAATGCTTTTTCTTTATAACCCAAAGGATATAATTGTTTCCTAAGTGTAGAAATGAAGCTCTTCCATGATGGAAATACATTACCCACTTGTTGCGTTCCATTTTGCAACTTTCTTTGCCACCATATGAGAGTTGTACCTGCAAGTCTCAAATATGCCAACTTGATTTGTGTGGCCTCATCCTTGATATGTTGCACACTGCAGTAAACCTCCATCTTCCTGATCCAATTTTCAAGTTTCTCTTCATTTACTTCACCATCATATATGGGCAACTCAAATTTAACATCAAGTTTTAACAATGGCATTTCATTCTTATGCTTATAAACATTTTTCTTTGCATTAGATTTAGAACTTGAACTTGAAGAAGAAGGAGAAGAAGGAGGTGATCATGGAGGTGAAGGAGGAATATGAGGATGATCCTCTTCCTCTTCACTTTTTCCCTTTGAAGATTCACCCAAAACTGGTCTCTTTCATTCCAAGTAATCCTCGTACAAAACTTTCACCATCTCCGACATAGCAAGGAAAGTTTTCCAGAACTCTTTCTCATCCTGAGAAAGCCCTTCTTCCGATGCCATCTTCTCGCTGTGAGAATATCTCTTTCTCAATCCAATTAATGGATTCTCTGCAACAAGATCTCCTTCACCACGCTGTAGCTTTTCCCCGGTTAACATGCAAAACTCAAATCCAAACGTCTTCGGGCCTTTGTCTCTGTGGGGGAGGCTTCTTTATTTATTTTCAAATCTCAAAACGTACATTGAAGCAGTGCCATTAGGCTACAAGAATGATCTGGTCATGTTCTTCCAAATCTCTAGAACCTAGCATAAGAAACGGCATGCAAAACGGATGACCGGAGATCCCAGAAATGGCCCACAAGCATCTGCTCCTCAACAGCTTCCCTGCATAAAAATGGCTTTGGCTTGGCTTCCCTTCAACATAAATCTTCTCTGACTGTCCTCCATGGCCTCAAACAGGTCTGGTTTTTATAGATCTGAAGTTGGTTATCCATCCCCAACTTCCTCCCAAAATCTGGCCTCCAAAAATGCCCAATATCTCCCAAAAATGGCCAAAATCCACTAATTACAGGCCTAAATCAAATAAAAATCCATAAACTATATAAAAAAAACCACTCTGCCATTATATTTGGGCGCAGTCCCCTTTTGGCGTGCTCCTGGTCATATGGGAGGCGAACATGTAGCCAGGCGCTCCACCTATTGTGCGCTAGCCCCCTGTCCGGGTTGGCTCCTGGTCATCGGCGCTTGCATAGGATCCTCGGCCTAAAATAGCCCGAGACCTGAGGGACAGGCCCCCCGCTTCGCATTGGTGGTTACATGGAGGAGCTGAAGTCCAAGGGCTAGGCCCTATCCCAATCCATGCACATAGCTCTGAAACCTGTGCCCTTAGCCACTGTGGTCACATATATAATAAACCATGGGCTGGGGCTAAGCCCCAACCCTTTCCGCCTCCAACCAAACTTTTGATTAAACTTAAATAAAAAATTTGCTATATAGCTATTAAGTAACACCAGCAGAGCGGTTGGCTAGCCTGGTCTTGCCAATCAATAGCATGGAGGAAGTTTGGGGTTCGACTACGGTAGAGTCCATAAAAATTTTCTAAACACCGGAGAGCTAACCAGAGGGTGCCATGTGGCATCCCATGACTGGGCCACGTGACACCATGTTATTCATCCGAACCAATGCCACTTGTCAACAACTGACTGGTCCACTTGTCTGTTGCATGACCCATTGTGTCTCTGCCACATTTCCTCTCCAAAAGTTCCCACGTTATCTCCTACACAGTCAGCATGATGACATCATTCTGTGCCACGTGTCACCCTTACAGTGGTGACATGTATCACCCTCGGACTAGTCCAGTTGCCTGCCACATGTATGCCCTATCAGAAAACCTGCCCAGTCTCCACCTGCCACATGTCTATTGATGTACCTTCTAATGCCAAGTCATATGTACGACTGTACGGACTGTACAGTCATCATGCCACGTGGACTGTACGGACTGTACAGTCACCCCCTTTTTTTTACATGTTTGGGTTTTTTATCAGAATGCGATATATTTCGCATATGGAGTCCATTTGACGAAGTAAATATATGGCCGGAATAAGGAAGACAAGATGGATGCAATAGCATTGGTTTCGTTGGATTCTGAGCACTTTTTGAGCCTTTTTTTTAGCCCTGACAGGCTCCTGGATCCAATTCTGGATCACCTATGATTCAAGAGGAGGATTTGCCATAGTCTATGTAGTAGCAGGTGGTGGATGTACCCTATGCATGGGTGTGAATATTACTACACCTTGAAAATGTCATAGTGTTCTATCATGATACGCATTCAGTGCCATAGGTGTAGATTCCATGGTCATATTATATACCGGCCATATATGTATTTTGAGGGTGTGAGCCCCATTTTTTACTATGACACTATTGGCCCTTGAACAAGTTTTGGGAGATCCTTGGTCAAGTTTGACCTATTTTGGGACTTTGACAACTTGATGAAGATGGAGCGCAAGATGAAGCAGGGATCACAGGATCTCGACCCCTTTTTGGGTCCTTTTTGGGATTTGGGATTATGTAATGAGTATGGGATGTCGTCCCATGGGTTTACCCATGCTTAGGAATATTTTGTAAAGTATAAATAAGTAGCTAGGTTACATAAGTAGCAAGGCCGATAAGCTAAGTGCTAAGTCCATTTATGGTTTGTAGATGCTCTGTGCATATTGTGAGAAACTTGTAGAGCTAATGCAAGTGGTTGTAACAGACTGTTAAAGGCTTTGTGATAGACCTAGCTCGGGGAAGGAGGGTCTGGCGAGGTGCACACAGATATTGTGTCCTACGTAGAGTAGGGATTTTGCAGATCTGTGCATATAGATGACTGATTGAAGCTAATAAAGAATAAGAGTTGGTGGACGTATCGCCAGGGTGCGGGTGAACCAAGTAAATACTGTGTTATTCTGCTCTATGCGATGTTATGATGTGTTTATGTATTTACTTGCTAAGTGATTTGATAGAGATAGATAGATATATTTATTCTTTGTGCTTATGATGAATCTGGATGCTATATCTAACATAGGGGAATGTGATTAGCGCTTGAATCTGCTAGATCTGATCCATGTATTTATGCTAAGTGCCTAAATACATTAGATTAGGGGGAATGTTGTGATGCTTTGTTTTATATGAGAAGTAGATATTGGTTAAATATTGATGAAATGATAGTGCTAAGTGCCCTATTAAGTATTATAATCACAAATTTGTGTCCCAGCTAAGGTTTCATACACCTAAGTCCTGCAACCACCCCTTCCTCTACCTCGGGTGAGACTTCATCTGCTTCACAAGTGTTTCTGAAAGGGTCGGTAGTTAGGGTTTTGTTGGTGCGTTGTTGTAGCGTTGAACCCTGGGTCTTCCCCTGTGCCAAAAAATGGTTCTGTTGCTAGGACCTGAAACTGTGTTTGCTGGGAACTAAGGAAGAAGAAGCTTTGTGCAAAGATCTGACCTAAAATTGTGAAAGCTCTGTGTGTAGATCTGTTGCTCTAGTGCGCAGTAGTCTACTTAGTTTAACAAGCTCTGTGCTAAGGAAAATAAGTTTGATCTGAAGAAAAGAGGTAATATCTGAAAGCTCTATGCTCTGATAAAAGTAAGAATATTGAAAAGTTCTAGATATGAAAGATTTGTTCTATGTAGAAGTAAGTAAGTGGAAATTTTTATTTCAAAAGTATGGATCTAGGTATGTTTGATAGATTCTATCCTAGATTGAAAACTAGGGTATTAATAGATGAAAGAAGATTTGATATGAGTAGATATGATAATAATAGTGAAAAATATGTTATACCTATGCATAAAAAGAATGTTTGGACTAATAATGGTATGCAGGATCCTAGAAAGAAATGTTTTCAGGTTAGCTACCATGATCCTAGCGTGCAATACAGGAAAGGTTGGGGATCATTTAAAAGAAAGAGAGGATTAACCCTCTGTTACAGTTGCATAAGACTGGGAAATCTCGCTAAGGAATGCCCTGGGAGAAGACCTAGTTGTCTTTGTTGTAAAGATATGAACCATGAAGTATTGGATTTCCCTAGAATGATTGCTAATGCTAAAAGAATGAATATGAACCAATAAAACCCTACGGAAAATCCATAAACTAAGATTATGACAAAATCCCAGAACGAATCAGAGAAAGTATTGCTACAGATGAAAGAAACCCTGAATGACCACCGACATGTCAGATTATCAGAGATATTCAAAGAAAAAGAATGCCTTGAAGAAAGAATAAGAGACTTCGACATTGACTGTGTTCTAGATGAGGAAACACAAGTGAATATCATGACAAAGAGAACTTGGGAAGCTATAGGGAGGCCTTCTATGATTTCTTCATTAGGAGGAATAGGACTATTCAAAGGAAAGTTGATAAACCTATGTGGAAAGCTCACCTGGATACCTATGAATGCCAATGGAACTTCGACAGAGGAAGATTTTGAGATTATTAAATTTATTGAGAACAATGCCCCATTTACCATGTGTTATAGCAAGATTTTCCTCACCATTGCTATCTTGCATAGAGGGACTTTTTCCATTTCCATTTGTCGACTTATCATCCCCTTTTAATGAATCCAGAGCTAAAAATATACATTTTTTCATATATACGCTCCCTATCTGCTATGCAAGATGCGTATATGCTTGTTGATCCACTACAACACACGTACATCGGGATTTGTGCCAGAAAATACAAACTGAGGTCAAGTTTCCATGTCACGACAAGAGATCTCTGATCCTTAGCCTTCCATATACTGGAAATGTTTCATGTCAACCCTTCAGTTGCATCCTGAAGGATATAAGAACACAATTTTGACCTATTTAAAAGGAGGAGAAAGCATTCAACTTTGAGAGCAAAGTTACTCTGGAGAAATTACTTCATATTGAGTCTACATCCCTCTATACCTCAAGTATGAACACAGTGTTCAGCCCCCAAGCTCTTTCCCTATTGTTGAGAGGTCCTCATTGCCTCTTTCCTATGAGTTTGCCTTTGGTGGAGGATTGAAGTGGTGGAGACCCAGTTGGAATGAAATTGGTTTCTTGGTTTCGAACTGTGCCAACATAGAAGTCTGTATCATTGTCACTTATGCTGATCAATTATTAATAGAAATACTCCTTTCCCTTACTATTAATATCTTGCAAATATACGATTATTATCCATGAGCGTGTTTGTAATGTGTATTAATGGATTATGCTATCTGATGTGCTAACCCCTTTTATATTATCATTGTATACTTTTTCTTCTTATTTGTTGAGAACTTCTTGCATGTATAAAGCTCTAGGTCAAAGTGATCAATGGTGGAACATCATCAAACGTTGGATCGAGGTAGGCCTCTTTCTTATATTGCACATTAGTTTATATATCATATGTTGGAATTGAGTCTATTTCTACAGTCATACCTGTCTGTTGTGGTTTACCCTTGGCCATAGAGAGTTTTCCCCTTGTAACAGAAATGATGACTCCACTGGGGAGAGATCTTCCTTCTAAGGGTTGAAGTAATTTTTCTTCTTACATTGCTCTTTTTCCTTTGTCTTTCTTGTCGTATCACTTCTTGACATGTCCTCTTCACTCTAGGTCTGAGTTTTCAGCCTTTTTCCCTTGCCTGGACTTGTTTTAAAGAATATACACCCTTTTTTCCTTGACAGTCGCGTATACACACTTGTTGTCTCACTGCAAGAAGCATATATATGCTTTGTTCTCCTGAAAAGTCACGTATACCACTTCCCCTTGCTTGTTTGCTTGGTTTAGTGACTATTGGGTGGGATTTGAAGATTGCTAAGCCTTGTTAGGTCTCTGTAGTGTCTGTTGAGATTATCTGGGATGATAGGAAACCTGTTTGGAGTTGAATATGTGGGCGGAGTCTTTCTCTTTGTTTTCCATTTTTTATTTTTCCTTGTTCTCTGGACTGTTTGCATGGCTGCTTGGTATTTTTCTCGAGTTATTGTTTTTATACACAGTAGAATTTATATATTAGGTTTCTCATCAATCCATGTATTTTATTTTTAGTATATTGAAAATACAAAAAAATAGGCATTTTGCATTGGTTGGCATTTTCATCTTTGAATCTTTATCATTAGCTTAGCAAATTTAGTGAAAGATTGCATTTTACTTCTGAATTGCGGAGTTGAAATTGAAGATTGCACTGTTCTTATTGGCATATCATTCATTGAAAAGTTAAAGATAGACTTTGAATTATATCAATATTTATTTTCTTACAGTTTCATAACATCATGAGTTTCACTTCCATACCTTTTTTAGTAACCATGACCAATAAAATTTACGCTTTAAACTAAAATTGATTAGTCACAATTTTATTTTTTAGGGTGCACAAACTAGCCTAGGATTTAGTTCCTTGGAATAGGATCTTGTGAGTAAAATTATCCAAGGCAATTAAATCAACATATGTGTCTAATACAGGGAGTTGAGAAGTCCATTGTATAATTGGTAATATTAGGAGGCTCTCCTCACACCAGAGTTAATCACGAGGTCACGCGAAGTTAGTTGAAGGGATAACCCCTAGATACTCACCTAGCGTCAGAGATATTTCTGTGGATTTATTCATATTTGGGGATGTTGCTAGTACCCATACCTCTGTGAGAGGAGGTGCTTTCAAGGTTTCAGGTTTTTCTACCCTTCCCATACGGTGATCTGGACTTACGACTGCTTGCCTGTGAATCATTTACACAGTGGTTGATTAGTTGCTTGACTTAGGTATCTCATAGGTTACTTTCAAGGGTTATTTTTCTTGTATACTGAGTCAGATAGGGGTCGAACAACACATAGCCTTTATGGAGGATTAACTCTCCAAGGGGATCTGACCGACTGGTTGTTAATCCTATGAGGGCCCTTGTAACTGATTTTGTTACCTCCAAACTTTAGCGAGGAGTCTCAAGTCCCTCTTGGACGAGACATACCTTCTTTAGCGAGGGAGGCCACTCAGCCGCTTTAGCCCGTTTGCATGCATATTGGTCGTTTGAATTTTTGGTATGCTCTTTAACTACTAGTTGGCCTTAGGATATATTTTTATTCATTGGAGAGTCATAAGTCGTCATGGATTCGGACCATCTTCCTCGCAAGTCCCATCGGTTGTTACAATTTCCATCGGTTTTCAAGTTCTTACCTTCTAAAAGGCATAGAGTTATCAAGAGTGGTACACACACATCCGCTTTTCAGACTTGTGGTTCCACAAGGAAGAGTACCAAGTCTAGTCTTCAGAACACTGGGAGTTATTCGACTCTCATACCCACTATAATTAATGGCACCCCTTCGACACCTACAACCACTACAGTTGCAGTGTCAGAGGCTTATATTGGTACTATGGCTCGACCTGTAGTTAATGCTTCATCTATTGCATCAAACCCATTTGGGGGTTTTGGTCACTCACCGAGTTACAATGTTCAGACCATCCCTATGGATTCTAGTCCATTTTCTTATGGTATGCCTAACTTCACTTCACAATTTTCAACTTCTATCCCAACTGCTGGCTCTAATGCTAGCTTTGGACTTGCGGGAACTACACCTCCTTACACTCCTTTCCCATTTGGTGGTTCTCATATTCCCCAAGAGAATCCTAATGTAGGAAGTGTCATTGTTATTAACCCCGAGTCTAATCCTTCCATAACTAGATGGAACAACCCAGCTGGCGAACAAGCTCTACCCTATATCACTATCCCCTAGGTGCCAATTCTGACCAATACTTTTGGCATGATGAATCCACTTCAATCCTCCAGGTTCCCACCTAGAGGAGGTCAGTCTTACACTTTGGGCACTCCCCAACCTAGATCTAATCTAGTTGGGGGCAATTTTAACAACCCTCATCTTGGATCTAATCCAACTGGGGGAAATTTTAATAACCCTTATCAGAACATTCATGCTGGAATGATGCCCAATCCATGTTTCATGAATCATCCCGGAGGAGGGTCTTTTAATTCCAGACAAGGTTTTTGTCCTGACCATAATCCTGGATGGAATGCAGTTCCTAACACACAATATTTTGCGGGAGGATGGGGCCAGGTGTCACAACCCCATATTCCCTTTCTCACCACGCTTAATCTTCCAGATTTGTCTAAACTAATGAATGACCCGGTGAGTCATGATCCCACATGGCCCCCTGTCCCTACCAAAGTTTCGTCAGACCTTCCAAATTTTGAAGGTAAGAATGGTGAGGACCATGGTGATCACATCACTACTTTTCACCTTTGGTGCTCATCGAATTCTCTGAATCATGATTCTATTAGATTACGATTGTTTCAGTGCACTCTCATTGGAGTCGCATCATAATGGGACATTGAGCTACCTAGGGGGGAATATGGGTCTTTTCATTAGTTGGTGATAGCCTTTCTCAACCACTTTCAACTTCCCATTCATTATGATGTTGGCCTTGAACTTTTGTCGACTTTACGCCAAGGTATCGACACTCACATATCGGACCATATCCAAGAATGGTGTAGGTGAAGGCGGTTGGTTAAGACTCCTATACCCCCGACCTTTCTTCTAGAATGGTTCCTAAAGTCTTTGCACGCTCCTATTTCAAATGAAGTTGCTACTTGCGAGGTATTCAACAAGGAAGAAGCTGTCTTTAGAGCCCAACAACTTGATTTGATATGCTTAGTCTGGGATGTTATACCACATTCTTCCATATGCACCACGACCAAATCTCGATCCTAGACAGAATCTCGGACCTCATGCCGATGGCATTGCAGGATCCGCCAATGTAAAATCCAGAGACTCGGCAATGAAGTCTACTAGAGAGCCAACTTCATTTGGATCCTCCAAACCCACCCAATCAACGAATGTACATTCCATGCAATCGTCGAAGAACCCAAATGGTGACCAGCAACCTGATGGGAATAAAAGGAAAGGTCAAAATAATCGTAAGGGTAGGAAGAATAATAATAAACCCAAGGACAAAGATAATAATGGGAAACAAAATGATAATGTTGGAGAGGGAAAGAAAGAGAAACTTAAGGTGAAGTTTCCTTGTAAACTTTGTATCGATGACCACATTACACACTTATGCTCCAAACTTGTGGAGGCTACAAGGCTTTTAAATATACCGCCCACTGTGCTGACAAATCCATTCCCACACAACCAACACTTAGCCTTAAGTTATTTGAACGTCGGAAATGCACCTGGTGGAAGTCAAAACCCACCACCGCAATATGGCGACCATGTTTGTATAAACATGGTCAACGCAAAATCAATATAGCCACCCGCTCTCGAGATTATAGCTCTTCAAAAGCTAGTACTATCCTAGAAGCGCCTCCTCCCCCCTCGGAGACGAACTTATAGATCGAGAAACTAGAGCCACCGCCTCATATTCCAAAAGGAGTACTCATGCACTCTACCGACAACCCTAACGCTAGAGCCGCCTAGAACTACTCTATTGTTGAGAATCTGAGTCAAACCCCTTGTGCGATGTTGGCTTTGGAGGTACTCCAGACATTTCCATCACAGAGGAATGCCTTACTCTCTACCTTAGGAGCTCTAGAACCTAGTGGCTTGAAAGTTATCAAATTTGATGTCACGGATGTGAAGCCTCGCTTACCCTACAATGTGGCTTTCCAAATCCACGTGGAGTATTCTAAGTATACTATCAAACAAGCTGTCATTGATGAAGGTGTTGCCACTTGCATGATGTCCCTATTCTGTTGGAAAGCCATTGGTTCTCCAACCCTTTCCAAGTTTTCAAACATGTTGACTACATTTGACGATCATTCCTTCTGCCCTCATGGTATTCTTCCCTCCTTTTCAATCCAGTTAGGTGGGAAGACGGTAGAGGTGGAAGTAGAGTTAGTTGATGCACCTCTCGATTATAACTTGTTACTAGGTCACAATTGGACCTATGCTATGGTCATTGTTGTATCATCCAGTTTCTGCACACTTTGTTTTCCTCATCAGGGAGAGATCATGATGGTTGACCAATTATCCTTTGCGTACTCTAGTCCGAACGCATCTGTTGGACCGTCGATCCCAGTGATCGATAATTCTCAGCCGACAACTGAGAATATCAGTGTCAGAATGTATTCTTCCCTCATGGGTACTTCATCAATTGAAGGTCAATCACATGGTGGCATGGCTATGCCACTATCGACAGCGAAGATTGCGTATCAAGCCATTCTTGACTCCTCCATTGATCCTAATCCTATTACCTCGCAGATGAACAAGGAGGATCCCATTCTTAGGCCTGTATGGGCCACCTTGTTATCTCGTTCACATGATTTCTTAGATGAGACTTTGCCTTCAGACGAATCCATCCTCGAATCCATGAATTTTTTTGAGAGACCTTGGGATGATATGCATCATCGATCTTATTCTCTCCCAAGTCTTGAAAGAATCAAGTAAGATGATTTTCGATCTACCTTGAGTGAGATAGTCGGTCATGTTGAAGGAAATATGGTGATTATTTCTCCTATTATCCCAATCGATATCTCTCGTACCCCTGGGAAGATTAAGAACGTAAATATAGGTGCGGATTATTCACCAGAAGAGATTCTGATCTACACCAACCTCTTCAAAGAATTTTGAGAGGTATTCACTTGGTCATATGAAGAGATGTCGGGGATCGACCCTCATATTGTTGAACATGACATTAGGACTTATCTGGATGCTAAACCTATTAGACAATTTCTTAGAGTTGTTAATCCTAGGAAGGCCCCCACTATTAAGGCAGAGGTGGAGAAGCTACTTAATGTTGGCTTCATCTACCTGGTTCCCTAATAACCAAATGGGTATCCAACCCCATTCCTGTGAATAAAAAGAAAGGAACCATTCATGTGTGTATGGACTTTCGTGACCTAAACAAGGCTTGTCCTAAAGATAACTTCCCCATGCCTTTCATTGATCATATTCTTGATGAGTGTGTGGGAAGTGAAATATTTTCCTTTATGGACAGATTTTCAGGATATAACCAAATCTAGATCAAACTTGAGGACCAACACAAGACAACATTTATATGTCCTTGGGGTACTTTTGCATACCGGAAAATGCCTTTCAGCCTGAAAAATGTTGGAGTGACCTTCCAATGTGCCATGACTTTCGCTTTTCATGATCTCAAGCACATAGTTGAAGCTTACCTAGATGATCTTACTACTCACTCTCGCAAGAGAGTGGATCATGTTACACACCTTCGTCTGGTGTTTGAAATATGTTGTTACTATAGAATCTGGTTAAACCCTCACAAATGCATCTTTTGCATTAAGTCTGGGCATCTCTTAGGATTCTTATTTTCTGAGACTGGGATCATGGTAGATCCTCTTAAGGTTGAGGCAATACTTCAATTACCTCCCCCGCGCACGATTAGACAACTTCAGGGTTTACAGGGGAAAGCTAAATTTCTACATCGGTTTATAGTGAATTATGCCAATATCACTAAGGGTTGCATGTGCTTATTGAAGAAAGACACTCCTTTTATCTTGGATGAGCGAACCTAGGAGTCTTTCAATGCTTTAAAGAAAGCCTTAGTATCGTCTCCTCTGCTGAAATCTCCCGATTACAGTAGAGATTACTTGTATATTTCCACATCTGAAGAAACCATTGGTATGGTTCTAGTTCAGGAGGATGATGAACTCCATGAGCACATCATCTACTATCTCAGTCGTAATTTAGTCAGTCCTTAGATTAATTACTCTCACATTGAAAATCTAGCTTTGGTTGTCGTTCATGCAGTCCAACGTTTACGACACTATATATTTCTTTTCAAGACTAATGTGGTTGTTGATGTCAATCTGTTTCAATACATCCTCACTAGGCGTATCATAGGCGGGAAATATAATAAATGGATTTTCATATTACAAGAATTTGATCTCGACTTTGTTTCGGCCAAGTCCAAGAAATCACTAGTTTTTGCAAATTTAATATCCGATTTCCCATGATTAGACGAGGATGTTATCCATGTCGATTCATTTGTAGACGAACAAATTTTCCTTGTCTCGTCATCCGACCCCTGGTATGGAGACATTTTTTTATATATTCAAACCTTGAAATTTGCTCAACATCTCTCACGAGATGATCAACGACGTGTTATATACCAAGCCAAAAGGTATACCATCATCGGCAAAACTTTATATCGTTGAGGAATATATAGTATCTTACTTCGTTGCTTAACTCATGAGGAAGCTGAGTCAGTCCTAAATGATTTCCACAAAGGGTCTTGTGGTGGTCATCTTTTCGGGATTGAGACAACCCAAAAAATTCTGCGAGCTAGTAACTTCTAGCCCACCATATTTAAAGATTGCATTGAAGGGGTTAGGAAGTGGCACCCCTGCTAGGGGTGCACTTCAAAAATGTGCTCGCACCTAGTCCCTATTCACCCAGTCATTACCATCAGTCCCTTCGCCAAGTGCGGGGTAGATTTCGTCGATTGCAACCCAACTTTGGCTAGAGGGCATCAACACATTATCATGGTTGTAGACTAATTTACGAAGTGGGCCAAATCCATGCCTACCATAAAATATGATGGGAAGACTACAAACTTCTTTGTTTTCAACCAAATTATCACCTGGTTCGGTATCCCGAGTGAGATTTTCACTGATCATGGTAGTCACTTTCATAATGAAATGATGGTAGAACTAGCATCCAAGCTGGGGTTTAGACATGGTCATTCATATCCTTATTACCCCCAGGAAAATGGGCAAGTAGAGGCTGTCAACAAGTCTCTCAAGACCATCTTGCAAAAAACTGTCAGGCAGAGTAATTTTGATTGACACATCATGCTATATCTCATGCTTTAGGCATACTGAACCTTAGTCAAGGCTGCCACCGATTTTTCCCCTTTTCAGTTAATACACGGTGTGGAGTTGATAATTCCTATTGAATGCAAATAACTTCTCTCAATTTGGTAGTCGAGCTCCTACCTGACACTTCAGATTTAGAGCGACGCCTTGTACACCTAGAGAGTCTTGATGAGCAGCATAGGGACGCCTTTATGGCTATCAAGGAAAACAAGAAACGTGTCAAGATCCAGTGTGACAAGTCTGTCTATCCCCAGTTGTATGCCGAGGATAACTTGGTCCTCTTGTATGACCAAGCCAAAGAACCTCTAGGGGTAGGAAAGTTTAAACCCATGTGGCATGATCCTTATATCTTGCAACATATTCTAGAAAAAGGAGCCTATGAGTTAGAAGATTATGAAGGGAATAAACTGGTCGAGCCCAGAAATGGGCTCTACTTGAAAAGGTATTACGCTTAAGCCCCAGGCTTGGATGAAACCCTTTGTATACTAATGTAAATTTGGTGCATATACATCTTTTTTCCCCTTTTCATTTTTTCTTTGGCTTTCTTATAGAGTTTTCCCTTTTGGTTGGAAGATGTCAACGGAGTCTTCGGTCTACCTAAGATTTGCAAATGGAGCCAGTCATCATACACGGAACTTGGCCAAGGGTCTACTGGTGTCTTCAGGTGGCGATTTTTTCCTTAGGACCGAGAGTCCATTATAATTCGATATATGACTGTATGATGAGCCTCATTTCTCATTCATGCACATGCGGCCTTATTACCCACGTACTCCCAAAAATGATTCTCAGTTAAGCTCTTTTCCAGCTCCTCTAAAAACTGAAAATATCGCCAAGTGATTTGTCCCTTTCACACTCATTAAAGTTGGATTTGAAAGGTCATGAGTCTTAGTTAATCTCTTTTTTGAATCGCTACCAAAAATTGAAAAGATTGTCGAGTGAACTTGTCTTTTTCATACTCGTAAATTGGATTTGAAAAGATGTCTATTTAGCACAAGTTTACCCCTTTTTCACACCCAGTAGACTAAAAGATATAAAGAAGGACATTTTTTTGCGTTAATTTTTTATTGCATCTCATGCCATCGCTTGCAGTATTGATCCTTTAGCTGGTTCTCACTTTACGTTATAAATTGTTTCCTAAGCAATTTGCATCCTCAACCAAGAAGATCCTTTCTTATATCCTTCACAATTTGACACCCTATACCCTGGAGGGAACATCACCCTGAGTGTCCATCTCTCGCATGCATTCCCTTGCATTAAGCATAGGTACGTTCCATTGTTGGAACTAGTTTTTCTTACTTTCAACACTCGTTCCCTCCTCTGTATCATAGCATTCATTTGTTATGAAAAAACAAAAAAAGACAGTCGAGAAGGGAGTACTATATTGTAATTGGCAGCAGTCATGTCGCCTTTGAACATAGCACAAAGTTATTGAGTCCTTGTGTCATCATAATTTTGGGTTTAGCATGGCCTTAGGAAGTTGATCTCGCTACAGAGTTTTGTCTACCGATTGGTTACTCTTCCAGTCCCTATACAGAACATTGTGGATGCCCCCTGCATTTAATTGTTACATCATTGAGTCCATGTTGTCGGAGTCCACCATATGTCTCATGCTCTTGTTCAAAGGAAGTCTATCAACCCGTGTAGGCCACTCCTAAGAAATATTGACTTCTCATGTCGGCCATACCCTTAGGTTTGTCTCAGAATCACATGATACTTTGGTCTTATCATGCACCCTGGCCCTACTTTCATCATTGGTAGGTCACCTTGAACCCAAAAATCTAAACTTCATCATTGGTCGTTGATTGGTTGGTTCCCCTTGTTTTCATCAGCAATACATATATTCACACTTTGGGATTTGTGTAGTGTCTTGGATACCATTAGACTTATTGGTGGTTTCCTCACCTTTGTTAGCAGTTTCTCATCATTGGTTGCTATTCAAAGGGTCTTTTTTGTGTACCGCTTTCATTTGGCACATGTGGAAGACACACAGGTTCATTGGTTCGTGAACATGTTCTTCGTCTAATCTCCACCAAATCATGAATCCCCTACTTTGTTCCTCGTGCTAACTGATGAGAGATGCCTCAATGCTCTCCTTTCAGTGGGTCTCTTTCCATCGACTTCAACTCATTTATTCTGGATATGGGACCTAGAGTTTTATGAGTACCTTGAGGCTTGCAGTCATCAGTGGCAGGCTCTCTCACCAGTAACAAATGAGAATACATCAATTTCTCATGATCAATGGGTTTCTCAAGCATTCGACAACAACTCCTTTATTCACACTTGTATAAATGTACTTGGTGCCTTTATACCTACTTTCATTATCGGTAGGTTGTCTTGCGTTTGTTAACGGTATACCTCAATGACCGATAATCAAACGATGTCTCATCGTGTTCGACTTCAACTCATTTATTCACATGATGTAGACTTTCACCCTTGGTGGATAGTGTAGAAGACTTGAAGACATCACTATGTGGCCGCAACTTTCCTGATTTGTTGCTTCCCCTTCATTGGACCAATACCTATTTGACTTCAGTGATCATGGGAGATCATATTGTACTATGTGGTATACAGATATCTTCAGATGGATTTTGAGACTGATTTCACCAGGCCTTGTTCATGACTATGACAAATTTTGGCATGTAAACACATTTGTGTTTTCCTATTCATGGCCATGAACACTTGTTTGGTATATTTTCCACATGGATCTTCATTGTATTCTTGGCATCCATGTATGAAAAGTTAGTACATAATGTAACAAGTAATTGAGTTCGTCTAGTTGGTTCTCTACCACTCCACTTTTGGGTTATTTATAATGTATTTTGGCCATCGCAGATACTCCTCTAATCTCACACATTGGGGGGCATCTGTTATAGCAATATTTGCTTCACCATTGTTATCTTGCATAGAGGGCCTTTTTCCATTTCCCTTTGCAGACTTATCATCCCCTTTTGATGAATACAGAGCTAAAAATATACATTTTTCCACATATACGCTCCCTATCTGCTATGCAAGATGTGTATACGCTTGTTGATCCACTATAGCCCACGCACATCAAGATTTGTGCCAGAAAATACAAAATGAGGTCGATTTTCGATGTCACGAAAGGAGATCTCTGATCCTTGGCCTTCCATATACTGGAAACATTCTGACTCAACCCTTCAGTTGCATCCTGAAGGCTATAAGAGAACAATTTCGACCTATGGAAAAGGAGGGGAAAGCATTCAACTTTGAGAGCAAAGTTACTCTAGAGAAATTACTTCATATTGAGTCTGCATCCCTCTGTCCCTCAAGTATGAACACAGTGTTCATCCCCCTATCTCTTTCCCTATTGTTGAGAGGACCTCATTGCTTCTTTCCTATTAGCTTTCCTTTGGTGGAGGATTGAAGTGGTGGAGACCCAGTTGGAAGGAACTTGGTTTCTTGGTTTTGAATTGTGTCAACACGGAAGTCTGTATCGTTGTCACTTCTGTTAATCAATTATTAATAGAAATAATCCTTTCCCGTCCTATTGATATCTTGCAAATATATGATTATTATCCATAGGCATGTTTGTAATGTTTATTAATGGATTATGCTATCCAATGTGTTAACCCCTTTTATACTATCACTATATACTTTCTCTTCTTGCTTGTTGAGAACTTCTTGTAGGTATAAGGCTTTGGGTCAAAATGCTCAACAGTGGAACGTCATCAAACATTGGATCGAGGTAGGCATATTTCTTATATTGCACATTAATTTATATAGCATATGTTGGAATTGAGTCGATTTCTGCAATCATACCTGTCTTTTGTGGTTTACCCTTGGCCATAGAGAGTTTTTACCTTGTAACACCATGCTACTAGGAAAACCTTGGATTGAAAGAGATCTATTAAGAACCAAATATCAATATAGAATAGAAAAACCTCAGAATAAGTACTCAACGCCTTGAAAAATAGATAATTTTAGATAATAATACTCTTCGAGGGAGCAACCTCCTTTTACCCCACATAAATGTTCAAGTAAAAGATGATTCCAAATGAAAATGTCTCCTTGGTATATATAGGAGACTAGGAGGTATAATTACAACTAATGGAATAAAGCC
>JZKD02S0856853.1:59990-108412 GCA_000966675.3 Picea glauca
ATCCTACTATAAGCTGATGGAGGAGGACTTGGAGGATATCACTAAGGACTAGTTGGAATACCTCCTTATTCTAGAAGACCCTGCAGAGATATCCAACATCGTCATCCCATAAATACGGCAGGATACACCTAGACCTAGCAGGACAAATAAGACTAAAGAGGTCCAAGGATTAGATAGTGCATATGTGAAGACTGCTTCCATAGCACCAGGGAAAGGGGGTGAGGGCAAAGAGGTAGATGAAAAATAAGTCGAGCAGAAGCAAGAAGACGAGTTTGACCCCCTCAAGAAGAATTGAGGTGTGCCTCTGAAACCTTCCTCCCAGAAGAAATAGAAGGCCACCATGAACAAGATGCAGACTGTCCTCACCTCCAATGACTTCGACTTCCTCATAGCAACTCTGGAAGATGCTTCGCTAGAAATAGTAGAGAAAAAAGACAAAAATAAAGAGGAGATGTATGATCATATTGAGACTGAACTCTAACGGGTACAACAAACCCTACAGTCTAACCACACAGTCTCCACTACGCCGGGAGAACCAGAATTGGGAGATGAGCCAACCCAACTCCACTACCTAGCCAATACAGTCGAAGCTCACCTTTGACGAGCATAGGAAGAAATAGAGAAAGCCACCCAGGCCTTGACACAAGTACAAGGAGTACTCATAGAGAAACAAAGTGCTACAGAACAGGAAAAGATTGTTCTCCAAAGGAAGTTTGATGAAGAAAAATCACAGCTACAACAAGAAAAGGAACATTTTCTCGCGGTGTAACTCGAAGTAAAATAAGTGGTCAACAGAGCACTTCTCTCTGTGACAGTCTTAGAAATCAAGGCAGAAGACCGAGTTACATAGTAGGTGAACCATCTCATAGAAGCCATCCAACAACTACAACAACACATAGCATATTTGGAGCTACACACTGTACCTGGAACCCCACAAGATGTAAGAGACCAAAGAGAAGCAACCTCCCAGAGCACAGTTGAAAGGCTAAAGGATCTTACCCTAGAATGTAAGCAACTCACTGATCACAATGCCTAGACCTATGAACAACTCACAGAGAACCTGGAACTGAAGGCATAGGATTTGCAACTCCAAGAGGAGAAGTATCAAGATGAAAAGATACAAGCACAAATGAAGCCCATGTCAGCTGTGGAAAGAATGAAGCACTCCCAAGAGAAACGCATTGCACATCAACAGATCCACACTATCCATAGCAGAGTTATGGAAGTAACTCAGAGGCTCCAACCTGTACACGATAAGTCCTATCAATTGTTTACAAAGGTAGAAGGCCAAGGAGCAGAGCTAGAGCACGTTGTCACTACAACTGAACAACGTCTAGAGGGACCTATCAATGATGCATTAATCCAAGATTTCGTTGAACAGGAGGTCATAGAACAACAACAAGTCGAAGCAGCTCGAGCCAATATCGAGGCATTCGAAGCAGAACTAGTCAGACCAGAGTGACTCATGATGAGTCACAGGTGAGTGTTGGGGTCTTGTTGGCCTTTGACCAAGTTTTAGGAGATCCTTGGTCAAGTTTGACCTATTTTGGGACTTCGACAGCCTGATGAATATGGAGCGCAAGATGAAGCAGAGATCATGGGATCTCATCCCCTTTTTGGGTCCTTTTTGGGATTTGGGATTATGTAATGGGTATGGGATGTTGACCCATGGGTTTACCCATGCTTAGGCCTATTTTGTAAAGTATAAATAAGTAGCTAGGTGACATAAGTAGCAAGGTCGATAAGCTAAGTGCTAAGTGAAAGTATGGTTTGTAGATGCTCTATGCATATTGTGAGAAACGTGTAGAGCTAAGTGCAAGTGGCTGTAACAGACTGTGAAAGGCTTTGTGCTAGACCTATCTCGGGGAAGGAGGATCTGGTGAGGTGCGCTCAGATCTCCTGTCTTACGTGGAGTAGGGTTTTTGTGGCTCTGTGCATATAGATGACTGATTGAAGCTAATAAAGAAGAAGAGTTGTTGGGCGTAGCCCCATGGTGGGGGAGAACCACGTAAATGTTGTGTTATTATGCTCTGTGCGATGTTCTGATGTGTTTATGTCTTTACTTTCTAAGTTCTTTGATAGAGATAGATAGATCTGTAATTCTTTGTGCTTGTGATGAATCTGGATGCTATATATGACATAGGTGAATGTGCTTAGTGGTTGAATCTGGTATATTTGATCCATTTATTTATGCTAAGTGCCTAAATACATTAGATCAGGGAGAATGTTGCGATGATTTTTTTTATCTGCGAAGTAGATATTGGTTAAATATTGATGAACTCACTGTGCTAAGTGCCCTATTAAGTATTATAATCACAGATCGGTGTCCCAGCTAAGGTTGCAAACACCTAAGTCGTGCAACCACCCCTTCCTCTACCTCAGGTGAGACTTCATCTGCTTCATAGGTGTTTCTGAAAGGGTCGGTAGTTAGGGTTTTTTTGGTGCGTTGTTGTAGCATTGAACCCTGGGAATGCCCCTGTGCCAACAAACACCATATTGTTTAAAAGATGAAATATAAAAAAATTGGTCCTCGGCTTTACTTATATATGTTACAATGTGTACATGCATGAATGTGTTTTCTTTTCTTAGTTATGTGACAAATTCCAATATTATCATATGCATCATATACGTGATTAGAACTTCCAGGTATGTGATTATAAGTAAGAAAATCAAAGTATCGTTCCAAAAAGCATACCCGTAGGAATTGTCGAAGTAGAGTAGGGTCTCACAGATGGTAATTATCGTTTAACTAACACATGACTAACTGGGAGTCTAGGAGAACCTCTAAATACTGAAAACCATGTGAAATGGCATCACGTAATATCTCTATAATGGCACTATAATCAACCACATTATTCGTCGATGGCTCCAGAAAAATGCCACCTAAATACATCAGTTGTCCCTTGGGTGAGTAAATGACCCAAGAAGTGGAATCCATGTTCTGCGTATAATGACTGGCACCATCCTCAAATCCTAAGTAAATTGAAGACTCTGTTTACATATTCTAATCAAGGGAAAACTTGATAAGAAAGTTGATGACACAAATGAAAAGATGTATATACACTAAGTTACACTAGTATAAAAAAGGTGACTCCTAAGATTTGAGGGCTTAAGCATAATACATTTTAAGGTAGATCCCATTTATAGGCTCGTCCATTATATTTCCTTCATAATATTTTGATTCATAAGATCCTTTTTCTAAGACACATCGCATGATATAAGGATCGTGCCACATGGGGTTGAACTTTCATTCCCCCAATGGTTCTTTAGCTTGGTCATACAAGAGAACCAAGCCACCCTCAGTGTACTATCGAGGACAGACAGACCTATTAGATTGAACCTTAACACGTCATTTATTCACTTCAATAGTCATAGAGGCATCTCTACCCTGCTCATCGAGATGCTCTAAGTGTACAAGCAGTTATTCAAGATTAAATGTGTCGGGTAGGAGCTCAATTTCCAACTTGAGGGAAGGGATTTCACATTCAATCGAAAGAATAGAATCCATGCCATGTACAAACTTAAAAGGAGAAAAATTGGTGGAAGTATTTACTAAGGTTTGATATGCCCAAAGTGTGGGGTAAAGCATCATATTCCAGTTAGATTTATTCTAGCTGACAATTTTTTGCAAGATGGTCTTGAAAGATTTATTCACCGCCTCTACTTGTCCATTTTCCCAGGGATAGTAAGGGGAAGAGTGACTTTGCTTAAACCCCATTTTTATGCTAACTCTTTCATCATTTCATTCTGAAAGGGACTACCATGATCAGTGACAATCTCTCATGGGATTCTGAATCGAGCTATAATTTGGTTGAATACAAAGAATGTTGAATTCTTACCATCGACTTTCATCATAGGCATGGATTCTGCCCATTTAGTGAAGTAATCCATGGCCACAATGATATGTTGATTCTCACGAGTCGAAGATGGGTTACAGTGCATAAAATCCACCCCCCACTTGGTGAAGGGACCGAAGGTGATGACTGGGTAAAGAGAGGTTGGGTGCGAGCACATTTTTTGAGTGAACACTTGGCAAGGGTGACACTTCTTGACCGCTTCAACAAAATCTTTAAAAATTGATGGCCAAAAATAACCAGGTCGCAATATTTTTTGAGTTGTCGCAAGATGGGATAAATGACCACAATAAGCCCCACTATGAAATTCCTTTATAATAGAATCAACTTCTTCATGAGTAAATAAATGATGTAAAATATTATCTACTCATTGATGATACAAAGTGTCGTAGATGATAAGGTAGTTTTTACCCTTATGACGTATACGTCATCGATCGTCTCTCGACAGATGATGGGATAGCTTCAAGGTTTGAATATAAATTAGAGTGTCTCCATACTAGGGCCTGAAGACAATATAAAGAATATATGTTCATCTGTGAGCAAATCGTCATGAAAAATGTCCTTATCTAGTCAAGGGAAGTCTGATATCAATTTGGAAAAAAATAGTGATTTCTTAGACTTCACCGAAGTGAAATTGAGATAAAACTCTTGAAAAGTAACAATCCATGTATTGCATTTCCCCCCTATGATATGCTTGGTGAGGACTTGTATTTGAAATGGATTGATATCCGCAACTACGGTAGTTTTTCAAAGTAATATATAATTTCGTAATCTTTGAACTACATGTACGATGACCAAGGCTAGTTTCTCTACGTGAGAGTATTTAAGTTCAGGACCGACTAGGTTTTGATTGAGATGGTAGACAATGTTCTCATGGAGCTCATCATCCTCCTAAACTAGAACCATACCATTCATCCCTTCGAACATGACGATATAAATCAAATAGTCTCTATTGTAGTCCGTAGGCTTCAGTAGAGGTGTCGATACCAAATATTTCTCAAGAGAATTGAAATATTCTTGGGATCGCTCATCCCATATAAATGAAGTATCCTTCTTCAAAAGACGCATGAAACCCTTATTTTAATTGGCATAGTTCACTATAAACCGATGCAGGAAATTATCCTTCCTCTATAAATCTTGAAGTTATCGAATGTTGCGTGTGGAGGAAATATACAATGATCCCATGTTGAGATACTAAGAATCCTAAAATATGGCTAGACCTAACACATAATATGCACTTGTGAGGGTTCAATCGAATGTGATCATAATGACATCTCTCAAATAATAATCAACGATGATTGGAGTGATCTACTCTCTTGCAAGAGTGAGAATCAAGATCATATAGGTAAGCTTCGACAATATGCTTGAGATTGTGAAAAGAGAAGGTCATGGTGTGTTGGAAGGTTTCTCCGATGGTTTTAAGGTTGAAAGGAATTTTCTGGTATGAAAAATTACCCCAAGGAAAAATAAACATCGTCTTATGTTGATCCTTGGGTTTGATTTGAATTTGATTATACCATGAAAATCCATCCATAAAAGAAAATATTTCTCTTCCCCCACACTCATCAAGAACTTGGTCAATGAAAGGAGTCGGGAATTTATCTTTAGGATAATCCTTGTTCAGGTCTCAAAAATCCATACATACGCGGATGGTTCCTTTTTTTTTATTCACGGGAACAAGGTTGGACAACCATTCAGTCAAGGGAACTAGGTAGATGAAATCAACATTGAGTAGCTTCTATACCTTTGCCTTAATAGCAGGGGCCTTCCTAGGATTAACATCTCTAAGATGTTGTCCAACATGTATAGCATTCAGATAGGTCTTGATCTCATGTTCGACAATGATGGGATCGATCCCTAGAATCTCTTCATACAACCAAGTGAATACATCACAAAAATATTTTAAGAGATCGGTGTAGATCTAAATCTCTCCAGGAGAAAAATACACACAGATATATACGTTCTCAATTTTTCTAGGAACTCGAGAGATGTCAATCATGACGATAGGAGAAATATTCTCCATGTTTCCTTTGAAATAAATACCATGAGTATCTAGTGGAACCATAGCGTGACCAACGATCTCACTCAAGGAAGATCTAAAGTCATATTGTTTGATTCTAACAAGCTCTGGGAGGAAATAGGAGCGATGATGCATATCATCCGAAGGCCTATTAGGACCATACATGGAATCTACTATGGCTTCATCCAAGGGTAAAGTATCGTCAAGGAAATCATTCAAGAAAGAAGATTGGATGACCCATATGGGATCTAGAACATGATCCTCCTCGACCGTCTATGAGGAGAAAGGATCTGGGTTAACAGTAGCATAAAGAATAGATTGATATGCAATTTCTGCAACTGACAATAGAATTTCCATCCCAATGTGTGACTGACCTTCATACAACATAGTTGGGGAAGGTAGGGTCCAAGGGTAATTTAAAGGCAAAGTATGGAAAGGAAAAGACCTCATCAACGAAGAAGACTCACCGAAAATGAAATGAATATGTTGAATTGGTGCCATGAAATCAAATCTACCCATGAGAGAGGAATACATTCTGATACCAACATCCTCAGTTTCCTGCTGAGAATTGTTGATCACAGGAACTGAAGGTCCAACTCATGCATTAGGAATAGCATGTGCAAAGGAAAATTGATCAATCGTCACTATTTTCCCTTCGTGAAGAAAACATAGAGTGCGTAAAATGGACGACATGACTTTTTTCATGGCATAAGTCCAATTATTCCCTAGTAGTAAATTATAGTCAAGGGGAACATCAACCTCCATTGTCTTTCCACCTAACTGGACCAGAAAAGTGGGAATAATTTCATGGGGTCAGAAGGAATTCCCATCAAAAGCGCTCACCATAGTCATATATTGGGATAAAGTCAGAGATCCAATGGCTTTCGAAAAGGTTAGGGACATCACACATGTCATAGCACCTTCATCAATTACAATGTGTTTGATGGTAATTTTTGTGTACTTCACATGGATTTGAAAGGCCACATGGTAACGTAAGCGAGGCCTAATATCCTTGATGTCAAACTTAATAATATTCGAGCCACACAGGTCTAGAGCTCCTAAATCAGATAAAAAGTCATTCCTCTGTGAAGGAGACGTCTGGAGTACCTCCAAAGATGACATCACACAAGGGGTTTCACCTAGATCTTAGACAATCAAATAGTTATGGGAATCTATGGCATTAGGATTGTGGGAAAAGCGTTTTAGTACTTCTTTTGGAATATGAGGCAGAGGTTCCATATTTTTGATCTGTAAGGGTGTTTCTGAAGGAGGAGGAGACTCTAGACCTATAATATTCTATGAATAATCATAATCATGAGATTGAGTGGCTACATCAATCTAATACTTGACCATATTGACATATATATGGCCACCTTCATGTGACAAGGGGTTTAGACTCTTGTTCAATGCATTTGCGGTGTTGAATGCCCCCAAGGCCATGTGCTGATTATGTGCAAATAGATTTTTCAGCACAGTGGGCAGTTGTGATAAGATCCTTGAGGCCTCCTCGACTTTGGGGCATAGGTGGGTAAGGTGATCATATTTACAAAGTTTACAAGGAAAATTCACCTTCCATTTTTCTTTCTTTCCCTCACCATCATTATTATTCAATCTACCATTGTTAGTGTCATGCTTGGATTTGTTATTATTTTTCCCACTCTTACGATTATTACCTCGTCCTTTCCCTTATATTCCCTCCTAGTTTTTATCTACCATTTGGGTTGGTTGACGACTGTATAGAATGCACATCCGTCGACTGAGTGGGAGTGGAAGACAAAGCCAAATCTTTTCCTACTGCAGGATAGCTTAGAGACACATATTTCAACTATTTTGTCACCAAATATGTAGGCTTAGCATTTGCAGAGCCTATGATACCATCAACATGAGGCCCAGGATTTTGTCTACGATCATAGTTTGACTGCGACGCATCAGGAATAATTTCATATAACATCCCAAATTGAGCATATATGAGGTCCAATTGTTGGCCTTTGAAAATATCTTGTTGGCACATGGGCAGACCCAGGTTTCATCTCCAAGAGCACAACAACAAGCCCTAACTACTGGCCCTTTCGACAACACCTGCGAAGTAGATGCAATCTCACCCGAAGCAGCTATGGGGGGCTTGCAGGATAGATATGTATACAACCAAGGGGAATATCAAGTGGATCTAATACTAGAACAGTACAACATGCCTATATCACTTATTGACTTAGATCTACTTCACACAACTATCTATCAGATCTAACACAGTAATGCAATAGTAGTTTATCAAAGAGAAAAGAACATAGCATCAATCACACACTACAAAAGATATGCGTGGTTCACCCTCTCTCTAGGGCTACATCCACAGAACTGTGCTTTATAATATCTTAAGATGAAGGATATAATTCTTGTCTGTGCTCTCAGCTAGAAGATCGTATCTCTTCTCCTCACTGTCTCTCCCCTCCCTGCACATCCAACTGTAAGGTTGATCTTCACACCCAGTTGAAGATATTACAATACAGAAGGCTCTCGTACTCAACACTTCTTTCTCACTCAATATTACTCACTCGATCACACAATGAAAAAGAAAACAACAAAAATCATAACATCAACAACAACACATCCTAGGTCCTTTAGACCTCTATTTATACATTACAATCACTCACTGACATCCTTAGGTCGAAACCTTAGTGTAAAAAACCCTAGATACCAAAACCCTAGGTCAACTTGACCCACATTTTTAGGGCTTCGCCAACCTGTCTTTCCTTCCTTCTCGCGCAGTGCTCCAAAGCATCCAACAGTGCCTTTTTCTGCTTGCTGAGTTTTCCACAATCCTTCTTCCTTATTGATCTGTCATCCTTGATATCCTCGTCCATCAACTTGATTTATTTTACTTCACTCCATATTTTTTCTCTTTTGCTCACTTTGACCCAGTAACAATCACTGTATCTTCCATGCAGTTCACATTTTTTCTTTTCTTCTTTAACCTTTTCTTACTTCCATCACCAGGTGCCAACATGCCCCCTACACTCACTTGTGACTCATCCCGAGGCACTCCAGATTTTATCTTTTTGTTTTACTTCAACTTCAAACTATGCAGTGCAACCTTTGGTTTCTGCTCTATGCCTCCTCTCCTTTCTTGTGGAGACTGTCTTTTCTGTGTTTGGTACTTAGTTTCAACTACACCTAGTACCTATACCCTTTTCCTCATTCTTTTACTGAGAGGTGTGAGGCAACTAGTTGTCATAATACAACTTTAGTCAGCTCTCATTCACCAAACCTTCCTTCTATTCTCCATTCAAAGTCTTCAACTATGCAGCTCCTCCTTCTGTAACATAGGCAACCTCATAAGGCTCGAGCCAATGCATTCTAAACTTTCCTGGATGCTTCATGAATTTACTGTCATACACCAATACCAGATCACCTTGGTTAAATGCCTTCTTCTTAATGTGTCTGTCATGATAGGCCTTCTCTCTTTCCTTCAGTACCTGCTGATGGAATCCTACAATAAATCTATATTCTTTTAGTTCGACCAATTGTGCAAGCCTTTCTCAAACAACACCAATGTCATCCATATCTGTAAA
Organism: Picea glauca; assembly: GCA_000966675.3. Lineage (NCBI taxonomy): Eukaryota > Viridiplantae > Streptophyta > Pinopsida > Pinales > Pinaceae > Picea > Picea glauca. The sequence continues at coordinate 69,431 of JZKD02S0856853.1, forward strand.
GGAAACAATTCTTAATCTTGGTACCAAATATTCCATTGGGACGACGGCTTTGAGATCATACACCAGCTTAAAAGGGGTTTGCATTGTTAGCTTCTTACAAGTGGTTCTATAGGCCCATAGTACCGCTGGTACTCTTAAATCCCAGTCATCTCTATTAACGTTGCAAATCTTCATCAGCATTGTCTATAAGATCTTGTTGAATTCTTATACTGTCCCATTTTCTTGTGGATGGTAAGGCGTTCTCTTTTGATGGTGGACTGCAAATTCCTCAGTCAGGGCTTCAACTGTTTTATTTATGAAATGTGTTCCTTTATCACTCATAAGGATATTTGGGCATCCAAACCTTATTATGATGCCATCAAATATGAAGCATGTAGATGTAGTTGCACTACAGTCCTTAAATACTCTTGCTTCATCCCATCTGGTCAAATATTATGTCGCAGTAATGATGTACCTTACTCCTATCCACTTTCCCGGTGGATTTATAGGTCCCACGAAGTCAATGGCCCATTTCTCAAATGCTTGTAGGGTCAGTTGTGGTGCTAAGGGAATTCTATCTCTTCTGGACAGTTTCCCAACTCTTTGGCATACATCGCAAGCTATGTAATAGTCTTTAACATCTATGTGTAAGGTAGGCCACCAAAAGCCAGCTCAAAGAGCCTTTTGTGCAATTTCTTTCCCTACGTAGTGTCCTCCAGTGATGCCTTTGTGAGATTCAACAAGGATCAATGGTCGCTCTACCTTCATAGCACACCTTCTCAATATCTCATCAGGTCCCATTTTGTATAACTGTCCATCTATAAGTGAAAAGTCGGCAGCACACACTACTAGCTATTTCTTCTGGGGAATTGTGTACTCACTCGGTGCCATTCCTGTTGACAAGAACTGGACTATCTCTATGAAGTGGTCATCAATATTTATAATGGCCAATAACTGTGCATCTGACAGTGCATCCTCCAAACTGGTCGGCTCTTCTCCATGTTCCAACCTTGACAAGTGGTTAGGTCCTTTGTTCATTATTCCTAGTTTAACTATGATCTCAAATTCATATTCCTGAAATAGCAGAAGCCATATGCATATTCTCCCCCCCAACACTGGATTTTTGACTAGGTATTTTAGTGCAGAGTGATCAGTAAACATTTTAAACTATCCTCCCAACAAGTAGTGGCAAAATTTCTACAACGCATACAGCATGGCTAACCCTTCTCTTTCAATGGTGGTGTAATTAATATTATTTGTGTATAGTTTCCTGGTAGAAAAAGATAATGGATGGTCAATATCTCCTTCCCCAGTTTGTGCTAACACTACTCGTAAGGAAATGGAAGATGCATCGACATGCACATGAAACTCCTTTCTCCAATCTGGGAAAACTAGAATAGGCGCAGTAACCATTTTTTTTTCCAGTGTGTTGAAGCTCTGTTGGCATTCCCCTGTCCACTGAAATTGACAGTATTTCTTCAAAATCTTCTTCATGGGTGTTGTAATATAGGCATATCCTTTAATGAACTTCATGTAATATCCCGTATGTCCCAGTGCAGTGTGAAGTTGTTTGACTGAATTAGGAGGGGGTAGATCAACTATAATAAAAATTTTAGATGGGTCTACCAGCAATTCTTTCTTTCATACAATATGACCTAACAACACTCCAAATGGTGAGAAGAAGATGTGCTTCTTTAGATTCAAGGAAATTTGACACTGCTTTCATTTTTCCAATGTTATCCTTAGACATTCAATATGATTTTTAAATAAACTAAAAACAGTCCAATCATCAAAATATGCTTCTAGAAATTTATGCAAAAACTCCTTGAATGTTTTGACCACCACCCTGGAAAATATGGTTGGGGAATTATTCAATCCAAATGGAATCACTTGATACTATTAGTATCCCCATTATTTTGCAAATGTGGTCTTATGGCAATATTCCTTAGCAATCCGGATCTGATGGTATTATGAAAATCCATCTGTAAAAGAATATACCTCCTGGCCTCCCACATTATCTAAAACTTTGTCAGTGAATGATGTAGGGAAGGGGTCATGCAAATAGGAATCATTCAACTTCCTTAGATCTATGTAGATCCTGATATCTCTTGTCTTCTTGTCTTGTACCACCATAGGGTTAATCCATTCTGACTCTTCAATAGGTTCTATAAGTTCTGCGTCCAGCATTCTGTCGAGCTCAATCTTCACTTTCTCCTTATATTTAGGGTTCAATCTGTGTGGTCTCTATTTGAATGGTCTTTCATCTGGTTTCAAAGGGATCCACATTTCTCCCATAGTTCATTTAATTCCCTTTGTATCAATGAACTTGGTTGGAAACAAGTCCTGATATTCATGCAATAAATATGTTATCTTGTCAATAGTAGCAACATCCCAATAATATCCAACATTTGCAATATTCGGTGTTTTCTCTATTTCAATGTTGACCTTATTAATCTTGATTAGTTTTCCAATGAATGGTAGCTCAACTCTTGGTCCTTCCCCATCTCTCTGTCCTTTTTTTTCGACAATTTTCACCTTCCTAGGATCATTGTCTTCATCAACATTGATATTGTAATAGCCTGGCAGTTTCTAGAGAGGGGCAGTCCATTCGTCCTCTTCTTGTTCTAAAGGGGGGCTAGAGGCCTCCTCAAATACTTTTTGTCTTACAATCTATAATGATTGATCTACTAAAGGATATTGACTGTCAAATAATAGGGTGGTTACAAAGTTTTGAGTCATACCTTCCCAATCTGTAGTGATGAGGCGCAGCTCCGCTTGAAGGTACTAGTTGATAGGGGTTGTGTCTAGTGTGTTAATGAAATTTTTCACCCACTAGTCTTGATGAATGGTTCTCTAGGATTCCTCACAACTTCACACATGGTCCTTTGGGAAGCTTCGACCTGTGTACCGAACTTCGCAGCCTTCCACTTGTGCTGACAACTGCGCAGTCTTCAGGGTATGAAATTGTACACATTCTATAATTTTGTTTTTGTTTGTCCCCCACTATCTTGCTGGTGTTTATTTCAAGGCCTCATCCATTGCCAACAAGGGTTGTTGCATTGGTAAACTTGCTTCAAATTCCAACAAGAATTTTTCTAAAGGATTCAGACCATCAAAGGTGAGCAAGTTACTTATTGTTGTGTCGATACAGCTAACTTCTTTGGCTAATCTAGCACATATCCTTGTAGATAATTCATACATTTTGTTCTTCCACTTCTCCAGTGCTTCTTTGGAATCTGATGAGCATGTGTTGTCACTTCACCATATTAGGTTTCCATCAGCTGTGGGATTAATGTAATCCTGTTGTCTGGATGTTAATTTGTATATGTTTTCCAGTTCGTATGTGCAGTCTTCTTCTTTGATAGGTTTTGTGTATTCTTGACCTTCATCTAGATATAAAGGTGAAATGACCCTAATTCCATCTCTTTCAAATTTCATACATATTTTCTTTAAATCAACCATGGTGGAATTATTGAAAGCCCAATCAATTCCTAACAACGCAAGGTAAGGGCATTTGTCATCAACTATCTCAATTACCTCAAAATATGCAAATGTTCTTACTCCGTTAATGTCCACAGGGACATGTTCCAATATTCCAAAGGGGCTTACAACTTGTTGATTATCCATCCTAAGTTTGATAGGGGAATAGATCAACTTTGGTTTTCCCATCAATGCCCAAGTTTGCTTCGTCATGACATTGAACTCCGACCCTAAGTTGAGGACCACATAATCTATATCATATTCTCCTATCTGAGCATTCAAGTGTAGTTCCTTATTTGTCCTTCTCTTCTTTGATAGTTGATGTACTACTTTATTCAGTAAGGGATCTATCCTTCCTATCTCATACTGTCTGATTAAATTTTGTAGCTCTTGTACAATGCTCTCATCCTGAATCAACTTAATACAAGTATATAAAAAAATCCATGATCTTCCTTACCTGTTTTCCTTATTTTGGCAAAGAAGACTGATCAAATGCCAGAGGAATTCCATATTCTCTTACTTCTGGACATGTATTTGATGAAGAGCCTTGGTCTTCTTTGAACTCTTTTCTTGCCTCCTCAAATATTTGTCTTTCTTTCTTTGCATCAAAATTTTGGGTCTTCTTTGTAGCTTTCCAGACTCCTAAGTATTATGTAGTCTTTCCTTGGGTCAATCTATCTTCTCCTGTAACAACGACTCCTATAGTGATAACAATTCCTTTAGGGTCTCCTTTGCAAGGTTCGTCATATATCAATTGCACTTGCGGGTTCTACCGAGGTCCCCGTTTCTCTTGATGTTTAGCCAGCAATGTTGAACATTCCTCGATTACATGCTCGAAAGAGTTGCAGTAGTTGCAAGTGGTACAAGGGTTCTGACAAACCCTTTCCAAGTTTCCTAGCTGTGTGCAATTATAACAAATGATCTGTCCTCAGCCTCAACCCATACCTCCTCCTCTTCCTCGTCCTCTAAATCCACCACGTGGATTGAAGTTTCCTCTCCCAGGGGATTTATACTGCATAGTGTTTTCTTCTTGTTGTACTTCACCTTGAATTTTGTATATGCCTCTTGAACTTTCATGCATGAGTTCATAAGCCCTACAATGCCTATCATCGTTCCCTACAGGCTTACAGAATGTGCAATACAAATTTGTGGGTGCTTGAACATATTTTTGCATGTAATAGCACTCACCAGGGCGATGTTTATTTCTGCATACCTCGCACGAGGGTAGGGTGACTTGCTTCAGAGGGATCGGAGATCCAGAGGCCAAGTATTCATGAAATAGGGGACATTTTTCCTTTTTATGGCCTTTTGATCTGCATCTGACACACTATATGTCTTCTCTTTTATATTTTCCCTTGTCTTTCTTCATATCTTTGACCTGTAGAGACAAACTAGTTAGCTGACTCAATATTTGACTCATACCTAAGTTGGATTCTCCCATAGGGTTTGATTCTAAGTTCATGGAGATCTCCAACACCTCAGCCTGTGAAGTACTCTTATGTTGCATTAGAGCAAATCTTATGTGTGGTAAGAGGGAAGCAATGAACCATTCTTTGTTCTGCTCATCTGGGATCTGAAAATTCAATCACCCTATTAAGGTCTTGAATCTCTGAATGAATTCCCAAATATGTTTGGCTACCTTCTAATTCATATCTTTTAGCTCTATAATAAATTGTAACTATGACTTGGGTTTCTTGAAATCTGCAATCAATGCATTCTTGATCTCATTCAGCAGGTTAGGATGTGCAATTCCTTGGATAAGCTTCATGTACCAAATCAGTGCGCGATCCCTTAGGGTAGTACTAAACTAAGTTCTTTTAATATATTCATCGGTGAGATTCTTAATATTCCATACGACTTCACATAGGAACTAGTGTTGATCAAGATCTTCAAATCTATCTCCCCTAAAAATAGGGATCCTCATCTCATCTGCCATAGATCTTCCTAGGGTTCCTGACTGAGTATGTGGTGGACTACTAGTCACAGTGCTCTGAACACTCTGGTGGATTGGATTAATCTGATTACTTAATGCTAATGAATCAACAGGAGGGATAATAGTACTCACTTTAGCAGTCTGCACAGTTCCTGAAGTTTATGGCTCTTCCCGGCAAGGTTCTTTAGCTTTCCCTTCCTTTTTCCCAATGGGTTCTGAATGCTCTTCGTCCATCAAATCTTCCTCTTCTCCACTGTAGAAACCCTCATCCCCGTAGTTCTACTTAAACATGTTCACAATATGAACTTCTTTTAACTCTCTCCCACTGCGCGTATGTCCAGCCTCTGTGTCATTGTCATTGTCTGAATTCTTGAACATTAGCTTTTCCAGATCCGACCAATCTACTGTATCTTCAAGATTTTCTTCTCATGAAATAGCCTCTTGATCCTCAGCTTCAAAAAATGTAAAAAAATTTCCTTTGGGTCCCTTGAAGAAATATCTCTCGGCTTGGCTATATGACTCTACTCTGTCAACAACAAACTCGATCATGTCCCCTCCAATGGTGCTATCAAACCAGTGATCTACTTCTCTTAACACAAAGTTATCAACTCTCTTGACCTTCTTGATCAGCGCTAACGTCCAAACCATAGGAGGTCTAGATACGATCTCAAATTGGGTTCCTGCTGACCTAGGTAACCACTCATATAGCTCCTAATGGATTCCTCCAAAGAAAATTTCATGTATATCAATAAAGATATATCTCTCCAACCAATCCTCTGTACTAAGATTAGGGTTATTGTTATGGGCTTCATCGAAGTCCTTTTCTTGGTCCTCTATCCACTTTTGAATTTCTATATTTGATGGAAACCACCTTGACATTCCCTCAAGAAGATTCATGTCCCAGCAACGAAACCATTTGTTGGCACAGGGGCAGACCCAGGGTTCAGCTCCAAGAGTGCACCAACAATCCCTAACTACTGGCCCTTTTGGCAACACTTGCGACGCAGATGAAATCTCACCTGAAGAAACTATGGGGAGGTTGCAAGACAGAGATGTCTAACACCAAAGGGGAATATCAAGTGGATCTAATACTAGAATAGTACAACATGCCTATATCACTTATCAACTCAGATCTACTCCACACAACTATCTATCATATCTAACACAGTAATGCAATAGCAGTATATCAAAGGGAAAATAACATAGCATCAATCACACACTGCACAAGATATACATGGTTCACCCTCTCTCTAGGGCTATGTCCATAGAACTATGATTTATAACATCTTAAGATGAATCATATATTTCTTGACTGCGCTCTTAGCTAGCAGATCTTCTCTCTTCTCCTCGTTATCTCTCCCCTCTCTGCGCACCTAGCTGCAGGGTTGATCTTCGCACCCAAATGAAGATCTTACAATACATAAGGCTCTCATACTCGACACTTCTTTCCCACTCAATATTGCTCACTCGATCACACAATGACAAAGACAACAACAACAATCATAACACCAACAACAACCCATACCAGGTCCTTTAGACCTTTATTTATACATTACAATCACTCAATGACATTCTTAGGTCGAAACCTAGGTGTCAAAAACCATAGATACAAAAACCCTAGGTGTCTAAAACCCTAGGTCAACTTGACCTACATTTTTAGGGCTTCGCCAACCTATCTTTCCTTCCTTCTCGCGCGGTGCTCCAAAGCATACAACGGTGTCTTTTTCCTCTTACTGAGTTGTCCACAATCCTTCTTCCTTCCTGATCTATCATCCTCAATCTCCTCATCCATCGACTTGCTTCCTTTTAATTTTCTCCATCTTTTCTTCTCTTTTGCTCACTTTGACCCAGTAACAGTCACTGTATCTTCCGCGCAATTCACATTTTTTCTTTTTTTCTTTAACCTTCACTTACTTCCATCACCAGGGGCCAACATATCTTCTTCCTCATATGTTACTCTAGATGTAGAGACATCCTTTGAAATATAAGGTAATAAGGACTTAAGGAACCACTCCAACAGAAACTATGGAGGGATGTAGGCTCTAATAAACCTATTCCATCTACAACACTCTTGGATATGGTTTGAGATATGTGTGGCTTTCTCTTAGATAAGGGATGACAAAAGTTATATGATGACATTGTAGTGAACCAACAACTAGAAGTGGTTGAAGAAGACCAAAACCATCTCATTAAAGTGTTCATATGTTCCCCCTGGTAGCTCAATGTACCACTTCATACTAACCCTCGTGAGGGTATGTTGAAATAGCCTCAAACAAATAGAATCATCATTAAGGGAGTTAGACGAGCACCAAAGATGAAAAGTAGTCACAAGATCACCCATATACTCGTCGGTCTTTCCTTCAAGTTTTGGAATGTTCGAAGGAATATTGGTGGGGATGAGGGGCCATAATAGCTCGTGATGCACAAGGTTATTCATTAATTTTAATAAATATGGAAGATTATGCATGGCCATAAAATGGATTTGGGGTTGCGATGTATGAGCCCATGCTCCCAGGAAATATTGGGATGGAGGGATTGTAGGCCATCCAGGGTTCCGGTATATTCCATGGCCCTGTTTGGTAGGATAATATCCTCCTCCAAACTAATTCATAAAAGGTTGTATGGGAACCATTCCCACGGAAGAGGTATAATGAGGGTTATATATGTTTCCCCTAGTCGAAGGAGTTTCATGCTGGGGGTTTCCTATAGTGTGAAACTGAATCCCTCCAGATGGAACTCTAGAGGATAGAGGGGAATTCTCCATAATAAGTTCATTTTTCAGAATCGGCATGGAGGAAGAGGGGATAAAGGATGGAGTATAGAAAGTGACTTGTCCGCCCAGTTGAGCACTCCATCTAGGAGAATTGAGACTAGGATTAGGCCCAGAAGAAAAAAGAGGCCAACATCTAACTGTAGGATTTGTTTTGGGAACATGGCCTCCCCCAAACGAGAGAGGAGAATATGGAGGAACAATGCCCCCGGGTCCAAATCTAGGTCATGTTGGTCATACCAAAAGAAAATGGGTTAGAGACCGAAGGAATTGACTGAGAATTGTAACCCAGTGTACCAAAAGGAGATCTGAAAGGATTCATTCCTATGGGTTGAGTAGAAACCACTGCTTGGGTAGTAGTAGAGGCGGGGATCTCCGACACCTCAACCATCGAGGCTAAATAAGTTGAAGGGATCTCACTAATCATAGAAGATATAGGAGTCAAGGGACTCCCTGTGACATTCAGGTTTGACTCAGTACTCATAACTGGATGATCACAAGTCTGGGAGGTGGAGATATATGTACAATGTTTATTAACTTTACCCCTTTTAGGAGGAAAATTCAGTAAATATTCAATATGTGGTGGTAACTTCAAAAAACGATGAGACCTGCGAAGAGGCTAATATTTCTCCATGATGACTCAAGATTCGAGATATAAAACCAAATCCTATGGTCAACTAATAATCATAGAGCACACCAAATAAAGAAAAAAGGCCAATACACACAAAAAGGATATAGTGGATGAAAAGGGGCCTCCCTCACTAGAGTAGGTATGTATTGTCCAAGAGGGTCCTGAGACACCCTTCAAAATATTGGAGGTATCAGAATCAGTTATAATGGCCCTCGTGAGCTTAACAATGCAGTTGGTCAGATCCCCACAAAGAGGAAATCCTTCATAAAGGTTGCGTGTTGTCCGACCCTTATCTGACTCAGGGTACCTATAGAATAACCCTTTCAAGTAACCTATGTGGCTACCTATGTCAAGCAACTAGAGTCACCACAATATAATCAATGTGCAGGAGAACAATCATAAGTCTAGTCCACCGTATGGGTAGGCTAAAAAATCCTGAAATATTGAAAGCACCAGCTCTCACTGAGGTAAAGGCACTACCAAGACCCCCAAATATGAATAGAACCCCAGAAATATCTCTGACCCTAAGAATGTATTAGAGTATTATCTCTGCAACCAGGTTCATGCAACCTCATTCTTAACTCCTGTGTGAGCGGAGCCTCCTGATGTCACTAATTACACAATGGGTTTCACCACTCCCTAGTCAAACACATATGTTTATTTTAATAGACTTGGAGAGTTTTACTCACAAAATCCTATTCCAAGGCCCCATGTCCTATATTTGTTTGTGTATCCTGAAAAAAAAAAAATTGTTTCTAATCAATTTTAATTAATCATTGTTAATTTTAATGGCTTATGCTTACTCAAGAGGTGTGGTCGTGAAACGGGTGGTAATATGACTTAGCATATAAAAGAAGCAAATATAGAAACATTGCTAAGCGCTTGTCTTGATTTTCAAAGAGATGGTATGCTTCTAAATGCAACCCTTCCAATGCAAGCTCTATAATTTCAATGAAATGCAATATCTCCACATGTGTCAAAATCAATGAAAGTAATCAAAAGAGAAAATGTCCTAATGAAAAATGAGAAAATGTTTTTTTATTTTCAATATAAATAAAATAAAATGAAAGGAATGAATAAAAACTTCACATAAAGGCCCTAATGTGAGAAAAAATAAATAATCCAAGCATGACACCAAGAAGCAAACACTCAGACCAATGTGCAAGGACAACCAATGAAAAATATGACAAGAAAGAATATCGCCCGAAAATTAAACAATAATAAAGCTTCCTATCACTCTATAAGAACTTAACAGTCAAGATAGAGACCCAAGAAGACTCAACAACCAACCAAACTCAACCAACAAACACCAAACTCATCCAACAAGACTAAAGAGTTGATGTACACAACTGTTTGATCAAAAATTGTTTATGTACAAAACCTACAGAAGGACAACTCGTGTATGTACACGTCTATCAAGGGAAAAATCGTGTATATCTAGTAAAATACTGCCAGGACAAGGGTTAAGACAAGAAACTCAGATTCAAAGTAAAAATAGGTTTTCAAGCAATCAGGCGACCATGAAACACAGACTAACAGAGAGAAAGTCAAGGATAAAAACACTCCAAACCCCCCAAAAAAAGATCAATCCCCAGTATGGTCACCCATGAAATATCTCTATAGCATGGGGTAAAAAACAACAGATGGAATGGCACACAGAAATCAACTCTAATCCCAAGTATGTTATATAAATGAAATGCTAACTTAGTAACTAGACAAGGCCAAGAGCCTACCTCATCTGGATGTTCGATGAAGACCATGGTTGAGAACGCAACTCAAAGATTTATACTTGCAACTTGTCCTCAAAAATGAATATATGCAATCATGTGGTGATAATATATAATTTTAGCATATATATTATCATAATACATTAGCATACATGAAAAATACGCCCATGGAATAATAATTCAAATATTTGCAAGATATCAATTGGACGAGAAAAGAGTACTTCTATAAAAATAATCAACAAAATTACATAGGTGACAAACTTCTATAATGACACATATCGGAAGAGAGAAACTAAGTTCCTCTAGTTGTGCCTTCACCACTTCAATCCTCCACCAAAGGCAAGCTCATATAAAGGATACAATGAGGTTCTCCATCACAAAAAAGGAAGAGATTGGGGGTTGAACAAGGATTTCATACTTTCAAGGAAAAATGGATGCAAACTCAATATGAACTGAAATTTCTCTAGAGTGTCTTTTCTCTCAAAGTTGAATTGTTGAATCTCCTCAAGTCTTGGATATCACTCAATTTATATCCTTCAAATGGAACTGAAGGGCTGAGTTGGAGCGTTTCCAATATATGGAAGGTAAAGGATCATATATCTCATGACATGGCATGGAAACCCGACACAATTCTTTATTTTGAGCACCAAACCCAATGCACTCGGGATGTAGTGGAGAAACCTATGTATATGCTTGTTGTATAACTGATAGGGCGTGTATATGTGGAAAAGTGTTATTTTTTGGATTTGAAAGGTACAAAAGGGGACTTCAAGTTTGCACAGGGAAATGGAAATACCATTCAAGCAAGTTGCATGGGGTAAGGAAAAATTTGTTGTAACACTAAGGAAACAATATCACTAAAGTCTATCCCCTCAACTTGGGAATATCCTTTCATAACCAACCTTCCCTTTTGATTTCAACATTTGCATCTAAATGGATTTTCTTTTTTAGTACCCATTTACATCCAATGGTTTTTTGTACATCATGCAATAGTATCGACTGACATGTATCAATTTTTCTAAGTGCATCCATTTCCTCATCCACGGAGAATCTCCAAGACTCCTTATCTTTCATATCCCTTTCCTATTTCATAATTATAGGATCATTAGTGTTTGTAGATAAATGAAATATACATCTGAAATTAGATGGACTATAATTATATCTATCTAGTTTCCTTTTTTCTCAATTGGACCTCCTTAAAGTTTGAGGTGGAGCTTATTCCTCCCCTTCCAAAATCTATAAACCATCCTCCTCATTAGGTCCATCATGAACTTCTTGTTCATTTTTAGGTTCATATTTCTTAGTCTTGGGTATTATCCCTTATTAGTCATTATTTTGCATTTAATTGAGTTAGTAGGTAACCTCTAGAGCGGGAGGTGGTAGAAATTAGATAGGATGGAGAAGAGTCGAGAACCGACTCCCTTAGGGTTTTTTTAGATAAGTTTTTATTGTATTGTGTCTGTAAGAGACATGAGGGTAACTATTTTTTTTGGATTGAATAGAATAGAGGAGAATTGATTCAAATATACTGTGTTGATATTGTCTTATAGTTTTTGTTGTTTTTATGAGTTTTGTGAGTGCATGAGGTTTACCGTGACTGAATGAATTCATGAAGGATTGAACAAGATTAAATTGTTTCTCTTATGTAAGTTTATGCAAGGAGTGCATACCGAATGCAAGGAGTGTGTGTGAGATATTTTTTTTCGACTCGAAGCTCAGAAGAGATAGAAAGAAACTTTTGTATGAAGAGTGTGCATATCAAACGCGAGTGTGTATATGAAGTCTTTGACTTGGATAAATCGCTCAGGTGTTTCTCATAAGATAGTGCAAAGGTCTGTTGCAAGGAGTACACAGGGCCAAAAATCGACTAAGTCTCGATGAAAGTCCTTTTAGGAGTTCAAAATTTCGAAGAAAGGACAAGTAAAGAATATTTACGAAAGAAATCCTTCACGAAGAAAGAATTGTAAAAGGTTTTACAAGATAAATGATTAAGATTCACCCAGGAGGAGCCAAATCACTCTAGACTGTTAGATATTGGAGAAGTCGCGCACTAGTTAGTCGCGAGGGTCCTTTGGAAATTCAAAAATAGGAATATTTAAAGTGTAGAGGGGTAAGAACCTCTAAAGTATGAAGCTGCGAAGAAATCCTATTAGTTGATCATCCAGGGAAAATTCAGGGTTCGCGATTTGGGAGAAAGTAGTGAAGTCATTGTCAAAAAGGACAAAACCTAAAATTCTGAAGTGGGATAATGGTGTGATATAATTCATTGATTGTTGGTTAAGGAGGATTTTTGATCTCCTCATGTGGAGATAATTTGTCGAATCGGGGATCATGAGTTGTGGGATTGAGTGTGTTAAAGATTCCTGAAAGATGAAGTTTGAATGGATCACGATTGTTGGTTGCTCGAATGATGAGATCCATAGATCTCATTCATAGGAATATGCGGTTTGAAGTTTGAAAGAATTGGCAGAGGCTACAATCAAAACTGTTGAAGCTGAAAGTGCTTAAGGAGTTAAGCCTAGGGTCACAGCCCGAGGTTGTATGCGATTTCCACCAGAAAGAATAGATTGGCACTGAATTTGATTTCGAAGGAATAGGGGTCTTAAGTGAATTGTCCCAGGGTTAGTGAATACTCGAAGAGATAATTATGCTCAGTCTTGTGAAGATCCTAGACCGGGAGATCGCGCAACCCTTTGGAGAGAAGGGGGGTTTTCCCCAAGTGGTATCAGAGCCTGAAAAAGCTCGAAGTTGTACTATGTGTGTTAGAAACAATTGAAACAATGCCACCGAAGATATTAGTAGAACCACCTATAGTAAAATGTGATGTAGGAAGATAAATGAGAGAGCTTCAAGCAAGATTGGAAGTGATGGAAGAAATGCAAAGGATAAAACTTTTTGTTGGAGACGTCAGTGATGTAGAGAGCGAAGAAATAGAATTTGAAGAAGCTACAGGGGAAGATGTGGTCAAAGAACACTTACTTAAATTTTTTGTGAAGTTGGGAGTTAGAGCAAAGATAGACATCCCAATGTATGAAGAAAACTTGGACAAGTATTTCAACTATGAAGATGTCAATGAAGGGAAGAAGGTGAGACATGGTGTCACCATATTAAAGGGACATGTAGCATTGTGGTGGGATGAACTGCAGGTAGATAGTAGGAGAAAAGGAAAACATAATATGAATAATTGGGACATAATGGTAGTCAAACTAAAGGCTAAATTCATACCTAAGGATTATCAGATAAATCTATTCAGGAAGTTGCAGAACCTGAGACAGAAGGGAATGACAGTAAAAGAGTACAGAAAGGAATTTTATAGGTTGAATATTAGGACTGGACAAAGGAAGAAATATGATGAAAACATTTTCAGGTATATAAATGGCTTGAGGTATGAAATCCAGGATGAGATCAACATGATTATTGTAAGGACAGTGGAGGATTCTTATCAGATTTCACTAAAGGAAGAAGAAAATTTGGCCAGGAAACAAAGTCAGCGAAGCAGAGGTACAAGCTCAAATAGAGGTAAAGGAGTTGTCTATGATAAGGCACAGAAAATTATGGATGAGAATGAGAAATCATATGGTCACTTTGAAAGGGGAGGAAATTCCCGAAGAGGACCGTTTGGTGGGATAAATTTTTTTCCTCAAGGAAGAGGAAGAGGTAGAGGAGGTGAAGTCAAATGTTATGCTTGTGGAAAGACAGGACACAGGTCTTGGGAATGCCCCAAGAGGAAGAAAGAAGGAGGAGGAGAAGCACACATTTTTGAAGCTCAGAAGAATGTGGAAGCATAAGAATCAGAAGGAGGACAAAACCTTATGATGAGGAAAGTTCATCTATATCCAAAGAAGGAAATAGAAGACTCAGTTCAGCGAACGAAGTTGTTCACGGCTACTTTTAAAACAAAGGACAAAGTTTGCAAGATGATTATAAATAGTGAGAGTACTGATAATTTATTATCCACAGAGATGGTGGAGAAGTTGGAGCTGGAGACAACTACACACCCAAGATCGTATAAAGTATCATGGTTGCAGAAAGGACATCAAGTAATGGTAAGTCAACAATGCAAAGTTGAATTTAAAATAGAAGGTTATGAAGATGAGATTTTGCGTGATGTAATTCATATGGATGTTTGTCATATTATGTTGGGGAGACCATGGAATTTTGATAGGAATGTCATTCATGATGGGATAAATAATACTTATACTATAGAGATAAATGGTAGAACCAACATGTTGTTGCCAATAGAAGAGAAGAAAGAAAAGGAAGAATCCATCACAAGAATCATTCTCATGAGTGGGAAGGAACTCTTGAATGATATCAAGAAAGATCAAGAAATGCAATTTGTTGTAGTAAGGAATCCAAGAGTTATCCTTAACAATACTTCCATAGATGATTTACCTAAATAAATCTAGGAATTGTTAGAGAATTCTCTAATATAGTGGTGGATGAGTTACCTCACTCATTACCACCCATTAGGAGTATTAGCCACCATATTGACCTGATTCCAGGAGCCATTTTTCCAGAAAAAGCAGTGTATAGGTTGACACCTCAAGAGAATCAAGAGGTTAAGAATCAAGTTCAGGAATTGTTGGATAAAGGTTTAGTCAGGGAAAGTCTAAGCCCATGTGCAGTTCCAACTATATTGAGTCCAAAGAAGGATGGAGGATGGAGAATGTGTACAGATTCCCAATCCATCAACAAGATTACCATCAAGTATATATTCCCTTTACCTAGAGTGGATGATTTGATGGATTGTTTGGGTGGAGCAATCTATTTTTCAAAAATAGACTTGAAAAGTGGATATCATCAGAGAAGAATGAGAGAGGGAGATGAATGGAAGACAATATTCAAGACAAATGGAGGTTTGTTTGAATGGTTGGTCATGCCATTTGGATTGAAAAATGATCCAAGCACATTTATGAGGTTGATGAATGAAGTACTGAAAGACTTCATAGGTAAATTTGGCATTGTATATCTGGACGATATATTACTTTTCAGTAAAATAGAGGAAGAACATTTAAAACACTTGGCATTAGTGATGAGGAGGTTGCAGCAAGAAAAGTTTTTAATAAACTTGAAGAAAAGTTATTTTATGAAGACAAAACTCATATATTTGGGTTTTGTGATATCTTCAAATCAATTGAAGATGGATCCAGAGAAGGTGAGAGAAATCAAAGAATGGTCGTCACCAAGGAGCATATTTAAGGTGATAAGTTTTCATGGGTTAACAAGTTTTTATAGGAAATTTATCGGAAATTTTAGTGGTATGTGTGCACCCATAATGGACACTGTGAAAAAGAAACATAATTCTTTTAATTGGAAAGAGGAGGTTGAGAAAAGATTCAGAGTATTGAAAAAGAAGATAACATAACAACCAATTATGGTTTTACCAGATTTTGGGAAGACATTTCAGGTAAGATGTGATGCAAGTGGAATAGCCATTGGAGCAGTCTTGAGTCAAGATAATAGGCCAGCCACTTATTTCAGTGAGAAGTTGAATGAGACTAAGGAGAATTATTCTACATATGACAAAGATTTTTATGCAGTGATTCAAGATTTGAAGAAATGGAGACACTATCTAATTCCAAAAGAGTTTGTCTTGTATAATGATAATCAAGCTTTTCAATTTATTACTAGGCAACAGAAGTTGAATCAGAGGCATGCTAAGTGGGTAGAATTCATGAATAATTTTACTTTTTTCATTAAACATATTTCTAGAAGTGCTAATAAAGCTGCAGATGCTTTGAGCATGAGGAGTTTGGTTGTATAGGAATTCCAAGTGAAGACCTTAGGGTTTGAGCACCTTAGGGAAATGTATCAGGAAGATCCAGATTTTAAGGAGGCTTATGAAGCATATGAAAATCCTTTTGTTGAGGGATAACAACTCATGGGATGAATATCTAATCCAGGATGGATTTTTTTTTAAAGGAATTCAATTACGCATATCAATATGCTCAATGAGAGATAATTTGTTGAAAGAAAAACATAGTGGAGGTCTAGCTGGAAATTTCGCTCATGACAAAACATTTGCACAACTGAATAGTTTGTATTATTGGCCATATATGAGGGCTGATGTGAAGAAATTTGTAGAACGATGTAATATTTTTCAACATGCAAAAGGAAAGAGACAAAACAATGGTTTGTATCAGCCATTTCCTATTCTAGAAAGGCCTTGGGATGAAATTAGTAAGGATTTTGTATTGGGATTACCTAGAACCCAAAAGGGAAGTGATTCCATATTTGTTGTGGTCAATAGATTTTACAAGATGGTACATTTCATACCATGCCAAAAAAAAATGGTGTTACACACATAGCCAATTTGTTTTTTAGATAAGTTGTGAGACTACATGGATTGACCAGAAGTATGGTCTCAGACAGAGACACTAAGTTTGGAGAACACTTTTGGAGGACTCTATGGCAGAGGATGGGAAATAATTTATCATTTAGTTCATCATATCACCCTCAGACAGATGGATACACTGAAGTGTTGAACATGAGTTTGGGAAATTTGTTAAGGATTTTCGTCACTGAACAAGGTTGTCAGTGGGATCAGATTCTGGCACAGGCAGAATTTGCATTTAAAAATTCCGTAAATAGGAGCACTGGAAAAATTCCATTTGAGATAGTATATGGAAGACAACCAAGAGGTATTGCAGAATTGACAGAATTGAAACAATATGAGTTCAGAAGCCCTGGGGCAGAAGATTTTTCTATAGAAATGAAAACAGAAATGCAAAGACTTCATTATCAAGTCAAGAGACAGATACATGATAGTAATCAAAAGTATAAGAACATAGTTGATCAGAAAAGAAGAGAAGTTCAATTTTAATTGGGAGATGAAGTTTTAGCTCATTTGAGAAAGGAAAGGTTTCCAAGAGGAACATGTAATAAATTGAAGATGAAGAAGATAGGACCAGGCAAGATCCTTAGAAAATTTGCAGCAAATGCTTATGAGATCGAGTTTCCAAACAATGTTGGGATATCACTGATATTCAACCTTCCAAAGATGTATCCTTATAGCAAAGATGATGCATGAGAATTAGATGATCAGGAAGAGATTCAGTGGGAAGAACATATGCCCACATCAGAAAGACCTTAGATGGAGAAAATATTAGAACATAGAGTTGAAAAGAAGACCAAAAGAAAGATGTACTCTGAATATTTGGTGAAGTGGAAAGATCACCCAATGGAAGATTAAAGTTGGGTAATAGAACCTCATATAATCATGGCAAAAGATTTTGAGAGTTCATGGATAGGAGTCCATGAATATTTTATCCAGGGGAGTATGATGCAGGAGCATCACTATCAAACCAAGAAAGTGAGGGCAGAAGCGAATTGAAACCACAACACATTGAAAGGGTCAAACAGACTCTTAACCAGCTTGGTAGCTGTGTGGACATCTTTTTTTTTGTAATTCCGCGTTGTTAGTTAATTTTGTGTAAAATCAAGCCATTGTTTGAAATTTCGGATCATTGTGAATCCTTACACGACTGTAAGATATTACAGGTGTAGGATATTATCCCTTATTACTCATTAGTTTGCATTTAATTGAGTTAGTAGGTAACCGCTATAGAAGGAGGTGGTATAAATTAGATAGGATGGAGAAGACTCAAGAACTGACTCCCTTAGGTTTTTTTTATATAAGTTTTTATTGTATTGTGTTTGTAAGAGACATGAGGGTAACTATTTTTTTTGGATTGAATAGAACAGAGGACAATTGGTCCAAATATATTGTGTTGATATCGTCTTATATTTTTTACTATTGTTATGAGTTTTGTGAGTGCATGTGATTTACCATGACTGAATGAATTCATGAAGGATTGAACAAGTTTCAATTATTTCTCTTCTGTAAGTTTATGCAAGGAGTGCATACCGAACGCAAGGAGTGTGTGTCAGAGATATTTTTTTTACTTGAAGCTCAGAAGAGATAGCAATAAACTTTTGTATGAAAAGTGTGAATATCAAACGCAAGGAGTGCATATGTGAAGTCTTTGACTTGGAGAAATCACTTAAGTGTTTCTCATAAGACAGTGCAGAGGTCTGTTGCAAGGAGTAAACAGGGCCAGAAATTGACTAAGTGTCGACGAAAATCCTTTTAGGAGTTCAAAAGTTCGAAGAAAGGACAAGTACAGAAGATTTGTGAAATAAATCCTTCATAAAGAAATAATTGTCAAAGGTTTGACAAGACAAAGGATCAATATTCACCTAGGAGGAGCTGAATCACTCCAGACCATTACATATTGGAAAAGTCACGCACTAGTTAGTCGTGAGGGTCCTTCAAAAATTCGCTAATTGGAATATTTGAAGTGTACAGGGGTAAGAACCTCCGAAGTACGAAGCCGCGAAGAAATCCTAGCCATTGATCATCCAGGGAAAATTTGAGGTTCATGATTCGGGAGAAAGCGGTGAAGCCATTGTCAAAAAGGTTGAAACCTGAAATTTCGAAGTGGGATAATGGTGTGGTCTAAGTCATTGATCATTGGTTAAGGAGGATCGTTGATATCTTCCTGTGGAGATAATTTGCCAATTCGGGGATCGGCAGTTGTGGGGTTGAGTGTGTTAAATATTCCCGAAAGTCGAAGTCTGAAGGGATCATGACTACTAGCTGTTCAAATGATGAGAGCCATAGATCTCGTTCATAGGAATCCACGGTTTGGATTTCAGAAGAATTGGTAGAGGCTGCAATCAAAAGGGTTGAAGCCTGAAGCCCTTAAGGATTTAAGCCTAGGGTCACAGCCTGAGGTCGTATGTGATTTCCTCCAGAAACAATATATTGGTGCCAAATTTGATTTTGAAGGAACAGGGGGCCTAAGTGAATTGTTCTAGAGTTAGTGAATACCCGAAGAGATAATTCTTCCCAGTCTTGTGAAGATCCTAGACCGAGAGGTCGCGTAACCCTTTGGAGAGAAGGGGGGTTTGTACCACAATCCCTAGAAAGTTAATAATTTCATAGGTGGAGAAAAACGTATATGAAATAAAGAAGGATATTGACCAAATCAAAGAATTCATCAAAGAACTCTAGAATGATTTTTTTATACAACTAGTCAAGGTGGCTACCACAACAAGTGCCTATATCAAAAGAGTTCACAAAGATCTAAAGTAGGAAGTTGATGAAATAATATATGATGGGGAACTATAAATAGAGAAGATGAATATGGATAGGATTGATGAGATAATCAAGGCATATGAGTCACGGAGAGATTACAAGGAAAACATAGCCTCCAAGAAATCCTCATAATTTTGTATTTCTAAATATTGTGGAGTAAATTGTAAATTGTATTTGGATTATAGATAGGGAAAAAATAGTTGAAACGAAGAGATGTAACTGTAATCTTGATAGTTAAATAATTTGAAGAGACTCCCTTATTTTATAAAAGAGAGATCCATGATACAGAGGAATTTTTTCCATTGTAACATTTATGATACTATTATATCATGGACAAAAGATCTTAAGGCAATTTTTTGGTGACCTTGAATGCGTTCATTTGTGTATGGGAATATTATATGTGTGTAATCGATTTATGATCTTATTGAATAATATTTCATATGAACTATTTATGTCTTTATCGTTTAAGAAACCTATTTTGTTTTTAATTAATTATGGATATAGTGGTGATGTTCCAGGTGTAATCTACAATTATTTATGTTTTATATATGTTGTTATTATTGTTTAAATCTATTGTTGTTAACATCAACTATTTATATGATTAGTAATATCATCTCATATTGTGTTTATCTTGTTAGAAATGCTCTTGATTGTGGGGTATCTGTTATATTATTTGTGCTAGAAATGCTATTGATTGTGGGGTATATGCTATAGTGGGGGGGCACTAGCCCCCCTTCCTCGGGGTTCGGGGGTGAAGACCATGAAATTTGTTTTTGGTGGTTTGTTCACCCATTATTAGCAGTTTTCTGACACATGGTTTTTGTCGATGATTTTCTAATTCTGGTTAAGGAATGATGGTTTTTGACTAATATGGGTCATTGGATTAGGGTTTTTGGATGCCTTGGGATTATATATATATATAGTAAACAATGAAGGTTCATGATGAACAAATAATTAGAGGTGTGTCTCTAAATATGTTATTGGTTTTCCCGGTTTGGGTTTCCAGGGTAAAATATTTGTGTAATGTGTGTGTGTGTGTCATTGTATATTTTATGTGTTTTATTAAGAATACATTTGTTGTAATTAATTGTACAAGGGTAAAATCTACATTTAGTATTAGAAATGTTTTATCTTCAGGGGGATTCCTTTGTTGCTAAGGGTTTGGGTCAAGTCTGTTATAAACCTTGTTATAGTGGGAGCTTTGTGGTATCAATTATTATGGCGAAAAGAAATGACAAGAAGTTCAAAAATAAAGACCGATAAATTTAATGGACATAGCATTGAAATATGGAATATCCAGATGGAAAATCTTTTGGTAGACAAATATCAATGGATTGTTGTGGATCTAGGCATTGCACCTTCAGGAAGGTTAGCAGAATACTCGAAAAATTTGGATCAAAATCAAAAGAACACAATTTGGTTGTATCTCTTGGATTTAGTACTACTGAATGTGACAGGGAAAGATACAACCAAGGATTTATGGAATCAGTTAGGGACTTTGTATTGGTTTAAGTCCCTAGTAAGAAAATGGTTCCTATGGTAGAAGTTGTACAACCTGATGATGAAAGATGGAGACTTAGTGGCAGAGATTATGAATTCCTTCAATATTCTGGTAATTTAGTTATTATATGTTGATATTAATATTTCTGATGAAGATAAGTGTATCAGTATACTATGTTCTTTAGCAAACTCGTGGGATAGTCTAGTTGTAGTCATAGGTAGTAATTCAACTACTTTAAGTTTTGATGATGTGGTCTCATCCTTTTTGTTGTAGGAGATGAGGTAGAAAAACATGGAAATCTAGAGCACAAATGCATTATTTGAAAGATAACACTCCTTGGAAAGAAATAAATCTAAGTCCTCTAGTGGGATATCTAAATATAGGCGAAGATATAAATCTTCTGAAAAAATTGTAAAAGTATGTTGGAGATGTGGAAAAGAAGGGAATTACAAGAAACAATGTAGATCCAAAAGTGTTGAGAGAGGAAAGGGATCCGATGATGCTCCTTCTACAGAAGAAAAAACTTCCATGAATGAAGGATGGGATATGTACTTGGCTTCTTAAAGAACACATGCAGATCACGAGGCATGGTCAATGGACTCAAGTGCAGCCTTTCGTATGAATCTTCATAGGGTCTAATGTCACATCCTAATTGATAATGAAAAAGGATGACTTAATAGAATATATGACTCACGTAGGCTATAGTGAGGAAGAAAAAGTGATTCAAGTAAGTTTATTTGGTGTCACTAGATTAAAAGAATGAAAACTCCTAAAGTGACATTAAATAAAAATAAATAATTATATTCAAATGAAATTAGAGGGAAAATAAAGTGAGGGTTTGATTTGGTCAAAAAAGGGGAAATATATAGAAGTCCCAAAGGAAGGATAAATAGAGGGGTAACCATTCTCTTTGGCATTATGATTTGAAATATTTTTTATGTGCTCTTTGAGCTAAGTTTTCGTTAGGGTTTGGAAAAACCCTTCCATTTCAGTTTAGTTTTGATGGTGCAATATCCACCCTAGATAAACAAGGAGGAGGATCCATCTGGGATCATCACTTGAGTTTATTGTGTATTTTGGCTTCATCCTGGAGATATTTTTGGAGGTTTATCAACTTACACAGGGGATTTGTGGCATTTTCTAAAGGAGGCCGATTGTAGATTCTACAAGTTCCAGGAGGGTTTTAGTGAAACATTGAAAGGATTAACCCCCAAGGGTTGATCACAGGGTATCATGTGAGGCTCCTCTTGTTTTCCAACCTCATCCCACAAGGCCCCATGTGTTTTCCAGCCTCATCCTGTGAGGCCCTCTACAATTTGAGATTGCAAACCGAAATTGGGTGTGGGCGGACATATTTTTGCACTGAGTATTCAAATGTAGGTTGAGACAACATAGAAGAGGTTTGAAAATCATAATATCATACATCACAACTTGATTAGGTTTTTTCATCATCACCAAGTTTCTTGATTTATTCTTTATTAGTAGATATTGTAGTTTGGTGTAGCCAATAGCTCTGTTGTGTTCAAGAGGATTTATGCAGTTGTTGTTACAACCATTAGTGATATTTGTATTTTTATTATTTGTGTTCTCAAACCATAATAAGATGTCATGTTTATCTTCTCAATTATACTTGTAATAGATGCATGTGATATTTTTAACTATCTATGAACCATATGAAAATTGTTTGTAAGAAATTTCCAACAGCTCTAATGCAAAGTGTTTGAAAAAATTTACACTAAGAAAAGAAATACTTGGACCACAAACATATTATTTCTAGTTGGTTACATTACATAGGTAGTGGTTTTGAAAACATAAAAGGTATTATGTATGTGGTGTTCCTAGGTGATGACTTGACAACAAAAATTATAGGAAAAGGAAAATTCAAGTTGAAACTCATGGATGGAAGGATTAGAAAACTCCCTAGTGTTCTACACATCCCAGGATTGGCCATAAATTTGATTTATGTAAGGAAAATGGACGATGCAAGGGTAAGAATATTGTTTGAGAAAGAAACCTGTAAGATGGTTTAAGGCACAATGGTGTTGTTGAAGGGAGTTTGGATTGAAACTTTGTATAAGCTATTGGGAATAACTATTAGTGATGGATGCAACAATTCTATTGTTTCTGAGATTGGAGATGAAAAGGAAAAAAACTCCTACAGTCTTTGGATAAAATACTATGTTGTGGAAGCAAAGGATGGGGCATATTGAAGAGAAGGGTCATCGAGAACTACATGGTAAAGGTATGGTTGGAGCTATGGACAATTTCTCTCTGGATTTTGATTTTTGTGAACATTGTTTATATGGGAAGTAGAGTCATGTACGATTATCCTCTGGTGCTACAAGAGAAAAGGGGATTTTATAGTTGGTGAACAATGATGTTTTTGGACCTATGTCAGTTCCATCAATGGGTAAATATATGTACTATGTCATTTATAGATGACTTCTCGAGCAATACATGGATTTATTTCCTCGGGAAGAAATCATGTCTTTGAAAAGTTCAAAGAGTTTAAGGATCTTGTGGAAAATCATACTGAGAGGAGAATTAAGGAGTTGATAAATGATAATGGTGGATAAGTATGCGAAATGAATTCTAATAATTATGTAAGAAGTGTGGTATAGCAAGGAAAAATAAAGGAGCATACTCAGTGGTGTCGGGTTAGGATAGGAATTTTGGGCAAAGGTAGTGGGTACTACATGTTACTTGGTTAATCGATTACCCTCATTAGTGTTGGATGACATGACTCAACACAAGGTATGGACTGGTAATAAACCCCCTCTTACACATTTTAGGGTATTTAGTTGTGATTTCTATGTACATGTTCCAAATGAGAAAAGGAGTAAGTTGGACAAAAGGATGAAAAGTGTATCTTTATTGGATCTAAATATGGTTATAATATTTGGAACCCAGAAATGAAGAAGTTAGTGTATAGCCGAGATGTGGTATTTATAAAAATCAAAGATGTTATCTAGCAGGAAATCCTACCAAGGGAGGAAGAATCAGAGAAAATATAGTGTGAATTAAAGGATAATGAATCAGACCCTACATAAGAAAAAGAATCGAAAGAAGAAGATCGCCATACTGGAGTATCGAGGAGATCATTTTGAAAAACAAGTAAACTGGAAAGGTATAATCCACCTGATTTATTCAAATTTTTCTTTGTTTATTATTGATGATGATCCTAGAACTGTTAGGGAGAAAATGAATTCAAAGGATGGAAAACTCTAGAAAAAATCCATGGTGGAAGAAATGGTAGTGTTAGATAACAATGAGGCTTGGGATCTAGTGGAGTTCCCAAATGGAAAATGGGTGTTTAAGAAAAAGTTGAATGTAGAAGGAAAAGTGGAGAAAACAAAGCTTTAGTAGGAAAAGGTTATTACCAGGTAGAGGGAATTGACTTTGGTTAATTTTTCTCTCTTGTTTCCAAGTAAACGTATATAAGATTTATTTTATATGTTGTTGCTACATTTGATTTTGAAATAGAACATATGGATTGGAAGAGAAAAATAATACATGGGGATCTAGAAGAATAAATATTCATGCAGCAAATAGAAGGATTTGTAATGAATGGAAAGAAAGAGTTGATATGAAGGCTAAAAAAGTCCTTGTATGGGTTAAAACAGTCACCAAGGATTTGGTATAAAAAAAATTGCTAATTATGTGTTGGACTTGGCTTCACAAGAAGAAGAGTTGATCACTGACTATATTTCAAATTAATTAGTGATCGTCTTATTTATTTGGTATTGTATGTGGATGATATGTTGTTGATAGGAAACAAGAAGAAGATTGTCCAGGATGTGAAAACTCAATTGTCCTCTAAATTTGACATGAAGGATCTTGGTGTTGCAAATTTCATTTTGGGCATGGAAATTAAAAGAGATCGGGAGAACATGAAAATTTAATTGAATAATAGGAAATATGTTGAGACAATATTGTATAGGTTTAATATGTAGGAATGTAAACCGATCAAGGTTCCTATTCCTATAGGTGTAAAGTTGTCTACAAATCAGTGTCCCAAGACATAGGAAAATGAAGAGGACAAGACATGTGTTATGTATACAAGTGTGTTTGGAATTTTGATGTATGAAATGGTATGTACTAGAATGAACATTACATATGTAGTGGGAGTTTTAAGAAGGTATACGTCAAAACCAAGGAAGAAGCATTAGACAATAGTAAAGGGGTTTCAGGTATTTGCATGGAATTACTACTTATGGATTGTTCTACCAAGGAATATTGATTTTGGAAAGAGTTTTGGACATACATGGGTTTTTTATGCAGACCGAGATTGAGGTATGGATCACAAAAGATCTGCAAATGGATATAATTTTAACATGTTTGGAGGAGAAATCGATTGGATGAGCAAAACATAGGTTGTATTGGCACTCTCAGCTATAGAAGCTAAATACATGGCAGCCACTCATGCAATAAATTAAGTCATATGGTTATAGAGATCATGTATAGGTATTAAGTTGGTACAAAAATATGTAAGGATAGATTGTGATAGTCATAGTGTAATATTCCTAGTGAAGAACCTGAATTATCATTAAAATACAAAGCATTTTGATGTTCATTATCTCTTTGTGAGAGATGAAGTTGAACACAAGAAGGTATTTTTGATGAAGGTGGAAACTTTGAAGAATGTTGTATATTCATTGACAAAGTTTGTGAGCATCGATATGTTCTCCTAGTGTACAGAAACAATAGACATTATTGCCCTAGATTGTTGACTATGTAATGATGTGACCACCTGTATGCAAAGAAAACAACAAGTGGGATAATTTTAGGTATTTGTTATATTATTTGTCTGCATAGGGGGTCATAGGGGGGTGGGATCCCCCCTACATGGGGGTTTGGGGATGGAGCCCCCAAAAATATTTTTTGGTAGTTTTTGCATATGTTTTTAGTTGTTTTTCGACACATGGTTTTTGTTGATGGGTTTCTAATTACAATTAAGGAATTAGAGTTGTTGACTAATATTGTTCAATGGATCATGGGCTTTGGATATCGTGAGATCTTATATTATTGTAAACAATGAATATACATAAGGAATAAACAATTAGAGGTGTGACTCTAAATAGGTTTCTATTTTTCTCGATTTAGGTTTCCAAGGTAAAATCTACGTCTAATGTGTATGTATGTGTGTCATTTTATATTTTCTATTTTTATTAAGAATCCATTTGTAGTATTTATTTGTACAAGGTTAAAATCTACAGTGATCGGAATAGATTAGAAATAACTAGAATTTATGGTTTTTAATTTGAGTTATTTAATTAGATTTAGAATTAGATAGAATTCTATGGAGGACAATTCATTATCCTCATATGTAATCTTAATTCTTAGTGAAAACCAGGCCCACATACTAGTTGGAGCTTTCCATACCAAACGAGAGAAATTATAATTGAGACTTGATATATTTTCTCTTATTGATTGGCAATCCATTTATACCCATAAATAGAATCACCAAAAATACATCTTCTGATCAAAATTTATCCTATTTGTAAGTTGTGTAGCTTTGAAACTATAATTTGGAGTACATTTGGATGGATGACCTTTATCCTGATGTATATATGAACTTTGAACCATTTCGAGTGTGAAATTTTGTCCCATGGTACTATGATATGGCTTCTTAAACTTCTAAAATTTTCATAGTATGAAACTTCACCAATAAAACGCTATAGAAAAAATACCAAAATGTCTTTTTTAAGACTAATTTCAGGATTAGTAAACAACCCCAAATTCCACATGAAAAATCTAACAAATTATAATGATTAAAAATATGAAAATTTGTCCACATGTAATTTGATATGGCTCCTTAGGATTTTGAAAATCTTAGAGTCTAAAACTTCACATAAATGTTTTTATAGAAAAAATAAAAATATGAATCGTTTGAGACTGATTTCAAGACTAGTCACAAACCCTAGTTTCCATAGGATATATCTCCAAAATTATAACAAACAAAAACCTAGATGGTTTACCAAATGTATTGTGATATGTCTCATGAGTAACCTCAAAATTTCTATGTCTGAAGCATCCTAGAAAAAATGTTATAGCAAAAATTCCAATATGAGTCGCTTGAAGAAGAAAAACCCTGGGATCGATGCTCTCATACCAAATGTTATGAACCAATGTCTTGAAAATGATAAAAATTCAATGGATAACAATCCATTTTGAGTGGGAAACCTCCGTTTACAATGTATTCAATGTAAAATATGAGATAATATTATCATAATATTAGGTCTCCTTGGCATATCTATAGGAGATAAAGGGTACAATTAAGGGTTATATACAACCTACTGGTATAACACTAGAAATGTAATAATTCAATATCTAGGGATTAACAAAGGGGTTTTATGCTTAACAAGGGGAATCATCTAGGGATTAACAACCTAGAAGAGGTAGTTTGTAATGAGATAAAACTTGTAATTGATGAGAAAAAATGGTTCGAGTAATTTTTATCTGTAAGAATGTAGTGATAGGGTGCTATTGCTAGTGACTCCCACTATCTAGTGCAAGATAATTGTGCAGTGTAGAATCTAGTACAAACGTTGTGTATGTTGTTGTTGTAGCCACTAAGAGCACTAGGGAAAGTAGGGAATGAGGTAGAGGGATGGAGTGAGAGGGAAAGGAGAAATTGGGAATGGGGATAATGTGAGAGTGATGAAAAGCACTAGGGTGGAATGATGGGGATGATAATGTACTAGTTATGGGGTTTGGAGGAACAACTGCATCTAGTGTGTGGATGTGAGGTAAAACTGAGACAAAAAGGAATTTGTGTAAGTTCACTTGTTGGGTTGTAGCAGGGCAGCATAGAGGTATTGTAGTAGAGGTGAGTTCATAGGTTTTATAATATTTAAAGAGGTGATAGGTGTTACAATTATTTTTGTATAAGGTGTTTCAGTTTTGTTGATATGGTATACTCAAGAGAAAATTAAAATAGTCAATAGGAGAGATGGCGCATTCAACTGTGTCTTGAAAAGTTCCTATGGTAAAGGTGAATGCATATAATTTATTAAAGAGAAAATGAGGATCATCATGATGTACCCATCCTAGCTAATAAGGAGAGGAGTGTGCAATAGTGGGAAGTTAAATATTCTTGAAAAAATTATGGGAAATGAGGTTCTTTTATCTTCCATTGTCAATGATTATGGTGGAAATTTTATCTTTCATTTTCCAATTGCAAGTAAAAATCATATATGAAGATGATGCAAGATTTTATTTAGTCATTAAGAATAAGGATAGATCTACTACAGTAGGGTTTGGAAGAGGGGCAACCTTGGTGTTGATGAGAAGGATCAAGGGAAGGAGGAACCTAAAAATATCTAAAGCCTTATTCATAATTTTATAATTCTTTGGACATGGGTTAATGATGTGAAACTATGCAAGATGTAGCATCATGGTTTTTATTTTTAATATAGAAGAACGATTGCATGGAGGATCAAAAGAGGTAGTGTTACTAGCACAAAGATTACAAGGATGTGTTTGAGAGAATATGTAGGGTGCACAAGGAGTTGTAGGAGGGAGGGTGGAAGCACTGGGGTTGGGGTGAGGATTACGGTTAAGGTTATAAAAGGGAATGAAAAAAAGGGACCTTGTTTAATTTTTGTCTCACAGTAATGACATAAATGAAATATTGGTCTAAGGTGGGGCTCTCAAACAATTCTACTTCATTATGGAAAAGAGTTTGAAAACCACAATTAAATTTAAGAACAATTTCCTCTTCAAAATCCTTAATATGGAGTTGGAGACAAATCTTGGTGAACACTTCTATATATGTATGTACTCTTTTACCATGATCTTGACATAGCTACAACCACCTGCACATTCAGTTTGATAGATAATGTGGAGGATTGTTTTCTTGAGGCATGGTGTTATACTTGTATTTTCTACCATAGGTTTTGAAAGAATTTTATTAGATGTTATGAGGCTAGAAGTACATAGTTGAATAAAATTATCATAATGATTTCACAAGGAAATAATTATTTTGTCACAATTTCCTAATTATGAAATAAAAATTATTTAATAATTGAGAAAAAACTCATAATTGAAAAGAAAGTTCATAGTGAGATGGAAAAATATCATAATTAAGCATGGAACTTGAGGAAAAATATAATTATAGAGAAAAATTTCATAATAGGTTGGAAAAAATGCATAATTAATCATGAAACTTGTTCGTGACTTGTAATTGCTTAGTTCACATGACATCAAGACTATATATGACTTGTAATTTATTAGTTCACATGTCATCAAGCTATCCATGACTTGTAATCACTTAATTCACATGTCAAGAAGCCTATATTCAATATATTCTAAATTTTTGTAAGAAGAGACCAAATCAAGGATAGATGGGAGGTAGAGTTTGATAGTGATTATTCTAGCAAATGGAGAGAGAAGCTCAAGTGGCTAAGGAGGAGCAACAATAACCTGGAATTAGGATCATATCTTTCATGAATCAAGGTATTATAATTTAATTGATGTAATTCTCTTTATTTATGAATATAGATATACAATTTTCCCCTATCATACTCTTGTATTCAGTTATATGTAGTAGATTTGATTTATCCTTGAGAGATTAGATTAGATATGAGTTGAATTTGTGATTTTCTAACACTAGAAGGATTTATATAATTGGTATTTATGTGTTTCTTGTATGGAGTAAGCATACAATAGGAGTGGGAGCTAGGATATCGAGATATGCATCAACCATACATGTGAGGAAAACCTTTGATAAACAGGTATGTCATTCTCCTTCTCTTAGTGTAAAAGGAAGAGATATATTTAGATCTAAGGAAAACCCATAGCTATCTATACTTGTTGTTTGTATTGGATCAAGGAAATATCCAAGGGATATTTGGATTATCCATAGGCTAT
Organism: Picea glauca; assembly: GCA_000966675.3. Classification (NCBI taxonomy): domain Eukaryota; kingdom Viridiplantae; phylum Streptophyta; class Pinopsida; order Pinales; family Pinaceae; genus Picea; species Picea glauca. The sequence goes on from JZKD02S0856853.1 coordinate 99,426, forward strand.
ATTTATCCACAACATAATTAGTGACTTCACTACGGAAAACCTTTGTTTTATTCCTTGGCTCTCTTAAGGAGTTTTTCCTTTAAAAGAGGGTTGTAGCCTTCAAATCAAATTCTATATATTTATGTGAAGAATATAAAGGAAATAAATATAGATATGGATTCCTCTTTAAAATTCATCTTGTTTAAACAAAAACAATCATCCAAATCAGTGTTCGAAAAATGAAATTATTGTTGATTTAAAATCAACTATTTTGCAAATTTCCTATGATGGTTATGCAGATAGTTTGGCTAATATATTTTGATAGAGAACTCGGATTGAAGACAGAAAAAATCAATTATATAGAGGATTTCCTGGGATTTATTTTGATATTTTATATCATATGTTTATGGTAAATATGGAGTGCACTACAACCCCTATAAATTTTCTCTCCCAAACTCTAGATCTTTATTAGATCTTTTTTCCAAGTTTTGGGTTTTTGATCCTGTAGAGACATTGGAGTGTGATTTGGTGCATCATTACCAATATACTATAGCCTTTTATTGTTGTTTAATGTTTTTGGGTCTGCAAATGTATTTTCTTAATTAGATTAAGAATTTTTTTGCATTCCAATTGAAAAAACAAAAGTAAAAATTTGCATGCATAACGCTTTTGAGCATTGGTACCAAAGAGAATTTTTGTGTTTGGTTTTGATATCTTCTTGAGATTTTGGTTTTGAATTGTATTGCATGGTTTATTTGAGATTGTGAGGTTGTTTTAAATAATTTGGAAATAAAAATGCCTTTTTCCCTCCCATAGCTAGAGTTCATCAAATTGAACGATTTTTATTCGTATTTTTGCATTGCTTTGGTTGGGTTAAGGGTTAACACCACTAAAGTTTCACTCATATTCATTTTGAGTTAAACAATAGTCATAATAAAAGAATACTTTAAAATAAAACTTAACTAGACTCTTTTCTTTACTAGCAAACCAACATTACCTATTTTTAGATCCTTGGGATAGGATTGGAGAGTGAACTCTTCAACGCTACATAATGAAACTTAGAAGTCATTCAAGAGTGTAAAATCCATTTTTTAAACCAGTGTGTCAGGAAGATCCTATAACACATGATTCCATCATGAGGTCACATCAGGGAAAGTAGAGAGATTACCCCTCTCTTCATGTTTTGGTGTTTGTTGTATCTCTTCGATTACTACATATACGGGGGTTTCATTAGTGTCGACACCTCCTTGTGAAGTATCTCTTTTGAAGATTCATGCATAGTTACCATGCCCTTATGTGTGGTCAAACCTGAGGTGGTATCCTTATTAACTATTCCTAGGTAGCCACAGAGGTGGTTGTAGGTGGGACGTTCCTATAGGGTAGACGTTCATTCACAGTATTAGATCCCCTAGAGGGTGCCCACCTTAATAAATGGTACTTGCACAGGTAAGGGATATTTCATGGAGTTCATCGTAATTTTTCCTCATATCTTCTCTAGTCAATAGTTTGGGGACTTCATATCCCCCAGAGGATTGGTTTTTAGAATCCCTCCTAAGCCATTGATTTGTTTGTTGTTGTCCTAGATTTGTTAGGGAAGTGATATTTGGTTTTGAGTCTATGTCAGTAGTAGTCAAATTGTGTTTTTATTTTCACATAATTATACTCACCGTGACTAAATTAACACATTGTTCCCATCGATTACAAGGACTTAATCACATTACGGAGGTACAACCACCTCTCAAGTGATGTAAAACAAGTGACGTGAATTCGAAGAGTGTAACATTTGGTTTTAAAAGTATGGGATTGTTGAAGTGGAAGTGTTTGATGAAAGTCCTCCACACAACTTTAACCCTCCTTTGATTGATTATGATGCCCATATACCAGTCCAGATTAGGGAGTTTTTTAGTGATCCATTTTCTTTTTTTAGCGACCATCACACCATCTCAGGCCCTAGTGTTTCGTCTAGTGTGGTTGAGCCATAAATACCATATACGAGTGTGACTGGGTGCAACCCAATGATTTCCACCTTGCCACCCTTGAGTGTCATTGGACCTTTACCATTTATGCATGTTTCTATAAGTACCTTGATTTGGGGGACATCGATTGTGTCATATTTTACTTCCTCCTGCTTACCTATTAATCCCACTCCTATCCTATCCATGACAACTCCCACATCTATATCCCTTTCCAGTGGGGGGGAAATCCTTGGTTTTATCATGGGGAGTGGAATCCCTTCCACCTCCACCATTCCTATGAGTGTCCTGGTCATGAAAAGTGTTGGCTTTCCTTTTGGGTGGAAAATTCTTAGTGGTTTTGGTCCTATCCCTAGTCAGTTTGGGGGAATTAATGTGTCTGGAGGAATTTTCCATGGGTTTATGTTAGCATCAATATTTTCAAGGTAGATTTATAGGGCTGTTAGAAATTTTCAAAGTCATGCCTTGGTCTTGAGAAGACCAATGCATTCCAAGTTGATTCATTGAGTGTGTGTGTTCCTTTAAAGAGTTGTGTCTCATAAAATTTCGTCAAGGTCATTGGGTCATTATTAAATAAAATATAATTGGCATGTGAAAAAGAGTCAAGTCATAGGTATAGGTGAAGTGGTTTTATTATGATGTCATGGAGAATAATTACATATTTTGTATATTGGAGGGTTATCAAAGATCATTATGGCATTTTTACTACCTATGTGGTGGTTTTTTGTACTTAGATTGCATAAATTTGCACACGTTGTGTATAGACATTGTACAAGTACCTAGGCACTACCCAAAGTATCTTGTCATCCCAAACAAACCTATATCTTTCAAAATCCCATTTTCTCAGCTTACATTTGTCTTTTATAACCTATTTCTCACTACACAACATCCTCCTCCAGCAATTAGACCTCTTCTCCACATCAAAATTGAATTACCCAACCGACTACGCAAAACCTATATGTTTGTTACGCAAACTTCTCACAAAATTGCACGACACGCATCCTATGTGCTTGATACACATCCTCTGTCTTCCCAATTTTCTTTGCACAAATCTTTAAATGTTATGTATTGTGTTTATCAAATAGCTTGTGCCTAAAACATCTAATACAAATACTTGTTCATCATTTTATTGAGTCCATTGACACATTTGAAACAAACCCTAACCCTGTTATTCATTGTGTACATTGCATGTCTGAGTTTTAGAGTTTGAACCTCTTTGTCCTTACCAGTGTTTGTTTAATATTGTAACTGCAGCATGACCACTCAAAGAAGAAAGAAATACAACAAAGGAGGCAGTGTGTTGAGGTGTGAGCCACAAACTTTAGATCTTGTGAATTTTGATCCATCGTTTAGGGTTTCATTTGAGCAGGTTGGTTGCATAAGGTTTTTTGATAAGATCCAGGGTTACAGTGCATAGGTAACAATGGAATTTTCTCTCAATTTCAATGGCATCCAGACAAGGGTTGTTGACATTACCTTCCAGGTATCAAAGGACATAGTGGTTGTTACAACAAAAATTTCAGTCCAGGGAGAGAAGTGGTTCAAAGGTATTCTTCTTGATCTAGCCTTCTATACTGATTTCTTGAAGCCTAAATATAGAAAACACAGGTTTGGCACCACCATTCCAAGAGAATTCATACTAGAACGTTATGAAAGGATATTAAGAGTGGTCCAACTCTATTTCAATTGTGAGGGAAGATTTGATAGGGTATACCTTTACCACATAAGACTTTTGATGCATTTCACAGGGAAGAACCCATTGAATTCACCTTTCTACCTCTACAGGAGCCTAGGAGAAATGGAAGACAAAGTACAAGCTAGGGATAATCCGCTTAAGAGCGGTTTTTTTCATTTCTCCTTTGTTAAATTGTTAGTGGTGGAATAACTTGGGAATTTGAACAGAGAATGGGACCCCTTCTTGGCCTCAACAAACATACCTTTAGATCCCAAAGGAGACACCCGCTCACCCGTAGAAAAAGTGGTTTCTAAACAAACAAGTGGAAAAGAGAAAGGTTATACAGAACATGACAAAGGGAAGGGAAAGGAGATTGATGATTCACCACCAAGACAACCAGCTAATAAAAAGGGTAGGAGGCTACAATTTTATGATGAGGTGGAGGAAATGCCCAGAGTGAGCAACCCAACCATAAGGTAGGCATCTAGAAGACTACTTGTACCTACCTTACATACATAACCTGTTGAACACTCAACTCAAGAAATGGATGAAGATAAGGTGCAACTAGAGGATAAAGACCAAATTATCAAAGAATTGCAAGATCATCTTAAATAATCCAAGCATGGCATAGTTCATTATTTTCATGACAACAACGAGATGAAAAGGAAATTGGATGAAAATGCACCTAGCATGAAAACATTAGAAGATGCATTAGGTCTAAGGAGGTAATTAGTTTCAAAGGTTCCAGAAGCTTTGAAGGCAAAAGAGGTCAAATAGAGTCCTAAAGTTTTAGATCTAACTAAACCTACATCTCCAATGACAAGATAATAATCTAAAAGGATAAAATCCTGTAGAGGTAATACTTGAAAAGGGCCATCTTGTTGAAAAGACTCACACTTCACCTAGAGAAGGTGAGAAAAATGTAAAATGGCTCAACAAGCAGTTGAGAGAGGCCCAAGACCTGATCATTTGGCTCAAGGAGAGTAAAAGGGTGTCAGATCTAAGGTTTCAGAGACACTTTAATGAGTGTGGTCCAACCATCAGCAATGATTGTGAAGAACTCACAAATCATCAATCAAAACTGAGAAAGAATGCACTGTTGTTTAGACAACTAGGCAATCTGAAAAGGAAAAATTTGTCATTAAGAAAAGAAAATAGGCCTCTCAAGCAAAGAATGAAAGTTGGTGATGAAGATAGAAGGAGGTTAGAGCTACTTGTAGAGATGGATGAGATTTAGGTTCATTCTTGCACCATTTTTATTTTTTTTTGAGGAACTAGTGCAAAAAACCAATTTTGAGTTTTGTTGAAAACAACATTGTATAGAGTTTGCGTAGCGACCTCACGCTACACAAATGCTGCAAGCATATTTAAGGATAATAAACATTGGGAAATGATTGGTGGTTATATTATTAGTCATGATCATCCTCCACAGATGTTACAGCCACCACTTGAATGAGTTTTTTAGCAAAAACTAGCCACGTTGTGCAAAGCTCGTTATGCAACTGTTGAAGGTTTCATTTACATAGCGTGTCACACCAACTCGCTATGCAAAGATAAATTGGATCCTTTTCAGTGCTCAAATCCTTCCAAGATCCTTCTCCAACTATCCAAGATGACTCATATCATCCTTAAATTAGAAAATGTGTTGGATATATCTTTTTTCAAATGATTTTGTTAGGCATAAATGTAGTCAAGACAAATTTTCTATTTTTAGCAAGTAGTATAGAATTTGTCTTATTTTTTATGTAATCGTATCCAAAATCATAGGATAGAAGGGGAGTTCAAATTATCTATCCTAGGAAGGTATTTTATCTATATATTTGAGCATTTTGAATGTGGTAGTGGTTGGCAGAAGCACAAAGGACAACTTTGTATTGAACATTGTATACATTTTTCTGAATTTGAATGAAATACTAGTCTATATTTCCCAGCTTTTCCATACCAAAGATTCTAGTGGTAATGATCTGAATTTTTTTTCCCTTTATGTATGTTCTTGTCTCTTTATATTTCACCCTTTGATACTCATATGTTTGAATTGGATATCCAATGGTCTGAAATTCATCTTAAATGGTGCTTTAGATTCTAGCAATTTGAACACTATATTTTCTTTCTTAACTCAACAGATTTCATCTTAATGGTGCTCTGAATGTTGTTATATGTTTTCCTCTTTCTTTCATTCTATAACATCAATTTAAAAAACTAAAATATCATTGCCTACCTATCCTTTGCTTCCTTGAGAGTTCTACCTACCAGACATTGTTTTCATTTTCTTTCAAAGAATTAACTCCATTTCCCAAACAAGTTCCTTTCCTTCTTACCAGGAAACCTTTAAAACCCCTTCACCTATTCAAAAAACCTAGCCATTGATCCTCAAAGAAAATCCATCTTTAGATACCAAGTGACAAGAGAGATCCCTCTCTGAACTAAAAGGCTAGTTTCAGTTCTAAAGTGGTTATGTGGTTACCTTTGTGAGTCGCCTTCTCAGCCTAGGAAATTTACTTAGTGCTAACATTTTACACACTTTTTTCTAGGTCTACATTCCCTAGGGGAAACTTTCCACAATGGGGTGGATATCCATTCATCCATACCTCCAGCCCTATATGGTTCTTCTCTAGGGCTAGTTTTGGGAATAATTTTCCTTTAGGGTCAATTCCTACACTTAGGACTAATCCCCCTAGGGGAATGTATATTCTATGGATAATCCATGCTCCTGGGAGTGCTTCTATTCCTAGGATAAATTACCCTTCTAGAGCATCACAAATTTCTAGGAGCACAAATATGGGGGGACTGCAAGGTCCATATGGGACTTTAGGAGCTTCATCCTCATCCCATTATTCATTTAATCACATGTTGTTTCCTTTATTGGAAACATTATACTTACATGATCTAATGCATCTCACAAATGACCCCATTTCCCATGATCCTTCATGATCGGTGATACCTGCTAATCTATGGTCATACATGCCAACATTTGATGGAAAGATGGTAGAATACCCCTCCAAGCACATAATGACATATCATTTTTGGTGCTCATAAAACTCCCTAATGGATGACAGTATAAGGCTATGTATTTTCCAAGGATCCCTCACCAAAATTCTACGTCTCTTGAAACAAACATTGCTAGTTGAGATCAAAGAAAAATAATCACAACCTGATTCAGAGGAATATAAAGGGAAATATATCATCAATGTATAACCCACTACTACCATCATGGCCACAACAATACATCCAGAAGAAATAGAGGAGATTGAGGAGGGGGACTTCCTCTTTCACTTGTAGATGTGGGTAAAGGGGACCCGACTGCATTTCATTGTTGACAGTGGGAGTCAAAATAACTTGATCTTATCCAAGGTTGTCAAGATATTGAAGTTGCCAATGATGCCACATGCCCAACCATAAACCATCATATGGTTGATTCAAGGATGAGACATATGTGTCAACCAACAGTGTCTCTTAACATACGACATCATTAAGACCTTCAAGGATGAGGTATTGTGTGATGTTTCCCCACTTGAAGTCTGTGATGCTATTTTAGGACAACCATATATGTGGAAACATCATTCTATATATGAGTCTCATCCCTGCAATGTCATTGTTACTTTCAGATGTTAGCTCTACATGGTACCAGAGGTATCTCCGACTATTTCCCCTTCATTGATCTTGGAAAAATAGTGATGCAAGGTAATCTCTCAGACCAAAAAAATTTCCCTCTTCAAGATCCAGTCAAATGGTGAACAAAAGGCTATTGTGACCACTATAGCCTTGGCCCAATACCTTTCTATACAATAGAATTAGGTTGAAAAGAATGTAGAGGTGCACAAAGATATTTTTTCACCTACATGGGTGCCTCTGCATTGCCAAGTCAATAATTCCATTGACTTGGTACCCGATTATCCCTTACCTAATGGTCCAATCTATAAATGTGCCCTTCTAGAGAATGAGGCTCTACAGTATTTTTAGAATAGATCTATTGGCCATGACCCTTTTCAATCATGCCTAGGGTTCCATACATTATCCCTAATTGATATATCTCTTCCTATTGCATATTTACCGACAAAGTCCTCCCACACTCAAACCAAGGTATATCATGCAACTAGATTTGTTGAAAGGATCCAACACCTCCAAAAACAGTTCCATGACATACTTCAATAGGATAATACCAAGCACAAGAAGGACAACTACTTCATAAATGAAAGTGGCTCACCAAGGTTAAAATTTATCAAATTTGTTCCCATCTCCTTAGGGAACTTGACACAATTGGTATCATTGGTTCCTAAGGGGGGATGAATGATCCATCTAGATCTCAGTGGCCATCCACCTTTTCCAGTGAATCAACATTTTCAAGCTTGTGGTTTTGATAAACCATGATATTCACCCTTTTGATGGGGAATGTAATGTAATGACATCTCCATTTGTTAATTACAAACATCATGTCACTACTACATTGGGTGCAAATTACGACGAAATATTACGACGCTTTAGAATTTCGTCGTGTTTTGTTTTTTCTTTTTTGTACTAAATACACTTTTTTTTTGTACTATTTTTTGGGGTCCAAATGTTGGTCGCTCTAGCGACGAACATTCCAGGTTGGTCATTTTAATGACGAAAGTAGTTTCTCTAGCGACTAACCACCAGTTAGTCACTATAGCGACCGACAATGGCACATGTGAGAATCAAACGGTCATTTACGACAAATCAATCATATATATATCTCAGTTACGAAAAATTTGCTATAGTTACGACAATCATTTTCTATAGTTGCGAAAATCATTCAGGTATTCTGATGCAATGGTGTTCTGGTTTTTTATGAAATCTTGATTTAAATTATCTTTCAAGAAGAGAAACATTGAATTGATCAGACTCTACATAGCTAAGATTTTGAAGGTCAGTACTTAAAATTTTTCTGTGTGATTTAGTAATTTGGTGCTATTGAACTATTTTATGGTTTATTTTCACTCCTTATAAGGGTTTAGAGGAAGAGGTTATAGGCACTAATTATGGATAAAATATATATGTGTTAAGGGTTAATGGTAATACATACAAATATTTAGGGGTTATAGGGGATAAGTCTTAGGTGTTATATATGCTAGGGTTTTAGTATTTAAGTGATGAAGACGTTATAGGTTTTTGGAAATAATGGGTTATAACTATTAAAAGTTAAATGAATTATAAAATAGATGAGGTGTTATGGGTTATAAATATTATAAAGAGTAGAGATTAATGGTTAAGTGCTTACATGAGTTCCGGTTAGGGAGGTTAGGGGTGATATTAGTTAAAGGACTTAAAGAGTATACATGTTTGGAATTATAGGGGTTATAGTTGTTAATAATTAGGTGATACATGTGTAATGGGTTATATGG
>JZKD02S0856853.1:110321-120543 GCA_000966675.3 Picea glauca
CATCACTATGTATGACATCTCTAGACCAATAGGTCAAAGAGGATTTCAATTCCATGGGATTCTTACATGGACAATTCACGATGCACCGAGACTAACACATTTTTGTGGTATGTAAAACACTATTGCACTTAAATAAGTTAGATGTTGATGATATTATAATGTTTTTTTTTTAAATAATTTCTTGTTATATAACTAATGCTTCCATTGATGCATATCTTCTAGGTCTACAAACAAAGGGTAAATTTGCATGTCTAGTTTGTGGTCCTAGGATGAGATCTCGTCTTTAAATAAGTTTAGGAAAGGAGGTGTTTGATGAATATAGGCACTTTCTCGATAAGAACAATAAGTATCGAAATATCGATAAACATCTTTTCAATGGTAAAGAGGAGAGTGGGATAAAACCACGAAGAATGACACCACACCTATGGAAGTTGGAATATAACAGATCAAATCGTCAATGTAAGTCAATCTTCATCATCGTATGCAATATATTACATTTTTTAATTGTGTTGAATTCTCATGTCTACTGTGTATAATCTAACAATTGTAAGTGTTTTAATTTCATTTATGTAACATATAGTTGGTCGTCAAGGGATTGATCTACTTCCACGAGGAATGAAAAGTTTCCCCAAACAATTCAGTAGGTTGCCCTACTACAAGCAACTAGAAATAACTCATTTGTTAGACATAATGAATATCGGAAAGAACGTAACGGAATTGTTGTGGAGAATCTTAGATGGAAGGCGTGACAAAGAAAAAATTTATAAAATTTGTAGTGACATTCAAGAAGCCAATCATGCAATGCTAAATATTATTGATTTAAATAGGACTAGTGGAGTCGATCGAAATAGCCTCCCATGGTTATTTAAAGAAGATCAAAACATCATGGGAAGGGGTGGATACATTAATTAAACGATCTCATCGTAATGAAGATCACAATCTTACGCAAATGGAGATTGATTTAGCATATGGTTTAAAAGATAAACAGGTAAGCATATAAAATTTTACAGAAAATAGATATTATGGATATTTGGATGATATAATCGAGTGTGACTTCAAATCCTTCAAGATAATTCTGTTTGAGGTCAAATGGTATCGTTTATGGATAAATGAACGTGATCCTAAAAGAATGGTTATTCAACATGACAATGGTTTTACCATGAAGGACATTTGAGCCGGGTCTAGAAATTTATGTTCTTCCAAGCCAATGTGAGCAAGTATTCTATTGCGAGGTTCCCGGTAAACTAGGTTGGTCATTTTTTGTTAGATATGATCCAAGAGGAAGGCCTGTAAAGTATAATTTACCAGAAGAAGATGATATTCAAGAACTAGAAGGTGATACAGAGGAACATGGGGAGGTAGACCATGTATCGTCAGATGACGAAGTCAAAGAAGTTGATCGACCATATGATGTAGATGATAATGTTCTCGATGACGCTATATCTGATCATGATATTATGGAAAATTATGACAGTAATGATGATGATGTTGATATGGCCAATCCATTCGACGATGATTCTGAAATACCAGATGATGATACAGAATATGATGAGTTGGATGAAGAAGAAGATCAATGACATTCCTACATGTGGTGAGTAATTTGTACTATAGATCTCTTATGTTGTTTTTCTTTCATGTAATCTTAGTGTCGTTTTTAATTATAGTTGTTGAATCTATATATATTGGGTATTGGGGAAATGACAGTGTTCATGATGAAGATGATATTGACGATGTTGAGTTTGATGAAGAAGAAGATGAATGATATATAGAGGTATGTGTTTTATATGATGATATTTATATGTTTTTATTTTGTATAATATAGTATTTTACATGTTCTTTATTATTTCAAATTGGGTATGGAGAAATTGAGAGTGATGTAGGGGGGGGCATAATTAGAACTTCCACCTTCACATGGTTGCCCCTGTTTAGTAGAGAATCAACTATTCTCGAAACCAAGAGAAGCTCATGAAAAACAATGTTTTATCATAAAAGTTTTGGTTTTTTGAGACAAATTTTTCATTTTAAGCTAAGTTGGCTCTTGGTTTTGGGCATGGTTAAAGTTGACTTGAATTAAAGAACTTATCTCAAAAGCTAAGTTCTATTTCCAACTTCCTACGCCTCGAGCTAGTACCTGCACACAAAGACAAATAAGGTTAGGTATTCTTGGAATTTTGGCAAAAAGGTATAAAGGTTTTTTTTCATGGCCATCATCAATTCATCATGTAAAACATAAACCCTAATTTGGTGGAGTATTCAATTTGTTCCCAGTGAATATGGATGCTCATTAGGCAAGAAGTGACCTGTGAATGGGGCCAGTGTTGAAATTTTTTCAAACTTTTTATGAATGCATTGAAATTTGACATGGATAGACTTTTGCATGCCTTAACGATATGGGAGGGTTTCTGGACTCAAATTTGACTCGCACACCCACTTTCTTCCATCATCAATTAATCATGTAAAACATAAACCCTAATTTAGTGGAGTATTTGATCTGTTCCCAGTCATTTAGTGCCTACATGTCATGGGTTGGTCTAGTCATTTAGTGCCTACCAATTGTGAAGATTGCAAACAAAGATGGCCAAGGCTTGGCATTTACATTCCAATAAATTGGGAAATCCCCCCCTCTTGCATCTGGTCACTTTCTCTCTTATATCATTTTAAATCTTGTGGTTAAAGGAACTTATCCCTTATGTCGATGAAGAAAGAGGTTCGAATTCCTCCAAATTTTCCATATTTAACCTTCATGAAGTTAGCCCATATTGCTTGGGATTTGGATTGCACCCTTGAATCTGTTATGCACATACTTTATAATGGTTTTGGCTTCAAGCCCTCCTTTGGCCCCATTCAAATGATCTTGGAAAAAAATTTGACCCACTTTGTCTCATTTGTTGCAACACCCAAAAGGCTCATTTCCATTACATCCAAGGAACATGGAACATGGAAATTTAAGACAACATTATAGACCACAACATTCAGTTCAAGACTAGGATCTCAATGTATAAAATTCTAATCTAGAAGTCCATCATATTATTATATAAATCAAGGTATTACTCGCATTTGATATGTAAAAAAAACATATAAGTGTTCCACATTTTTCTCTAGTGCCTCAAAGAGATGATACAAAATACAAAGAGGGAAACCATTAGCCTAATTTTCCCATCATGGGATTGTAAAACTACTCATTTGTGATCAATTATAAAGACAACCATACACGGTTTCATGATATAGAATCCTATTACTGAGTGATGAATAGTTTACAACCCTATAAATTATTAGAGATGTGGACACACACCCTACACTAGAGATAAGAAATAAAAATGAGTGTGGACAAGGTTGGCACTAGCACTAAAAAGAAGAGAACAATAGTGAAGAGAATAGAGTAGGGAGAACATGGAACTCAATGTATAGAAATTAAGGATATAGTTGAAGATATTTCTATGACATTATTAATGGATATAGGGGGATCATCCCATATATAAACCCTCATCCTCTGGATCAGAAAAACACAATAGTGGTAAGAAATATAAAAATAGATAACTTGCCTTGCGTTGTGTTTGGGCACCCATCTTGCGAACTCACCTTGTGTTGCGTTCGGGCCCAACCTTGGTGAGGTCATATTAAAAAATCTACCTCCAAGCCGAAATTGGTTCTTATCCATCCTTCGACTCGTCTTTTTGCCTAGTGCTCCCTTGTGTGGTCATTTTTGTTACATCTTTTCATGCGTTTGGGCGCCCATCTTGCAAGTTGGCCTTGAGTTGCATTTCGGCACCCACCTTGCAAACTTGCCTACGGTTGCACTGGGGCGCCCATCATACGATCTCCTCCGCCTCGTCTTTTCTCCTAGTGCTCCCTTTTGCTGTCGCTTTTGGGTAATTGCCTGATCCCTTGAGTTATATTATAATAAATAAATATATATATATATATATAAATATATATATATATATATATACACACACACACACACACACACACATATATATATATATATATGAATTTTATATATTATAAATAATAATAAAAACAAAACAAAAACCAAAAAACACATTTAAGAAAACCAAAACCACTCGTTCCGCGATCATAATTTTTGATCTTGCCCCCAATTAGTTGCACATGGTCTACAGAGTGGAGAAGAAGGAGGGGTGCACGTCTGCACACATAGAGAAGGAGGCACTCGGTCTGCAGAGTGGAGGAGGAGGAGGGATGCACGTATGCACACACAGAGAAGGAGGCATGTGGTCTGCAGAGTGGAGGAGAATGAGGGGCACACATTTGCACACACATAGAAGGAGGGGCACATGGAGGAGGGAGAGGCGGAGTTTCCCAAATAGCTACATGGAGGAGGGAGAGGCATACGGACGAGGGAGGGCTTAAAACCATGGTAAGTCTTGTTCTTCCTCACCCGCGATGGAGTTTAGGGTTTCTCAGAGGTTATAATTTTTATTACATCATAACAATTCATTTCCTTGTTGCACAACCTTACTATCTATTCAAATTCTCTACTGGCATTTTTCATTCACTACTCTCTTTGTTGGGGTTTATGATTCATACACAAACTTACATAATCCTTTCATAAGACATTGTTCTCTTGTATTTGCATACTCCTCTCCTAAGTCCTTCTTATCGGATTTGGCCTTTTTCCACCTAACCCTATTATTTTGATCAAGCTACACCCAAAGCACACCCTACCCTATTATAAACTCAACCCTAGTGTGCCCCTATTTTCAATATTGTGGATTCTCTTAATTATTTTCATGTTTTATTCAACCATGTAACCTAAATATATACCACCATTTTTTATTCTTATGTATATATGGTGTGATGTGGCTAAACTACAGTTTTCAACACTAAGAAATAGATCATTGAATATTCAATAAAGACCTTCATTATGGGTCCCACTTATTTCACGTGGATTTGTTTTCTAACTATTTTATGTGAACCACGAACTACAGAGATGATAATTTTGCATGATTATAATGTCATATGTTGAAGGACCATCCAATGCATTCATCATGTGGAAAATTTAAATCATTTCACATTGGATTCAAAAAAAAAGGATGTTCATGCCCCGATAGAAAACTATCCTTAGAATATCTCACTTAGAGAAAATCGATGCCTATATTAGCCACCCAAATAGAAACAAAGTTTACAAACTCTTCTATTTCACTAGATTCATGTCCTTAGATTGTATACCTAGGTGAATAGAGTACAAACACCTACCCAAAATACTGAGTGAAGAAAGACTTTGTGTTTTCTAAGAGGTTGGGCTCCAACCCCAGATGCAAAAGTCTTACATCTCAAGTTATAATTTCAATGTTTATCTTCGGCTATACTATAATATGAATATCGTTGGCCTAACATTTCCTTCTCCCTCAGTGGAGTGTAGGTACAACCAAATATGTATCTATCAGACCTATCATCCAGCTCGAGTGATGAAATTTCAAGAGGGACAAGGGAAAACATATCCAACACATGTTACAAGGCGAAATCAACTAGAGGTGAAAAGGTCAGAAGAAATTTTGGTAGGCACATGAAATTATTTCTTATTGAAGGAGGATCATGCTCTTATGACAATGAGAGCATAGGTGACATCGAGGTTCCCTTGAGTTACAAACACCTACTTAAACAGTGGGTACCCAAGGAACTGCCAGAGTTGGACACCGACTTCTGTGTTAATGAGAGGATGTATCGCATTGCTCTGTCATCCATCCATGGCCTTGGTTTATTCTCCATGGACGGCATAAAGGTAAAATACGGCAAATTAGTTGAATTGTTTGATTATGTTGGACCATGTTACACTTATGGAGTATGGTTGAGGCTAGTCCAATATATGCCTAGTATGTGGAGATATGCACTCGCCGCAAATTATATACAACTGAAAGAGAATAATAAAAATAAAGGAGTGACTATGTATATTGATGGAAGGCCAAAGGCATCGAGTAATATTCCAGGTCTTATAAACAGTACAAGGTCTGGGACGACAAGAAAGGAACCCAATTTCATTTTTGAGGAGCATGAAGGTAATAGGATATTTGTATGTGTTGTGGAAACAATAACGGAAGGTGAAGAGTTGTTGGTTGATTACAATCTGAATCAAGTCGACCCAAAAACGTTTTATTTTTCTACGGTACAAAACCTATTCCATCACTCTCTTATATTACCTACAGTTTCCCAACCATAATATCACCAATTCATGGATAGAATGAAGAATGTGCCTCTTATGTTAACTTTTAACAACTACAATTGCATCTACAATACATTTTAGAGGGCTCATTATAAATCATTTAAAAGGTTTTTATGTTATCTAAAATGGGGTGTTAGAATTAATTTTCCTAGTTTGGGAGATATAATCACTAAAAGCACCAAAGCTCTATAACACGGTGACACTACCTCTCTCTTGAGTTTCAACATGTATTTTCTTTCTCCATGGGCCATGATAAAAGAATTCCCTTATACTGATGGAAATATAGTTTCGATACCTCATATGGATATTCAACAAAATTTGATTTTGTTTCTTGTAGAAAAAGTTATGAATGAAATGCTAAGAGAGGTGGCTTACCCCAAGAATCACAATACTGAAAATTAAAAAAAGACATAAAATAACACATACAAAACTCC
This sequence comes from Picea glauca, assembly GCA_000966675.3. Lineage (NCBI taxonomy): Eukaryota > Viridiplantae > Streptophyta > Pinopsida > Pinales > Pinaceae > Picea > Picea glauca. Next base: position 116,937 of record JZKD02S0856853.1, read on the forward strand.
ACATATGGTCTGCATTTCATATGTGGCTCACCAAACAGACCACCTTCCAAAGCTCAAAAGGTTTCCAAGATGACAATCTCGGTGAGAAGGACCAGAGTTGATCGATCCCAGAGCTAATCACGTCAATAGAATAAAACCTTGAAACCACCAATTGTGAATATTGCAAACAAATATGGCCAAGGCTTGGCCTTTACATTCCAATAAATTGGGAAATCCCCCCCTCTTGCATCTGATCACTTTCTCTCTTATATCATTTCAAATCTTGTTGTTAAAGGAACTTATCCCTTGTGTCAATGAAAAAAGAGGTTCAAATTCCTCCAAATTTTCCATATTTGACCTTCATGAAGTTATCCCATATTTCTTGGGATTTGGATTGCACCCTTGAATCTATTATGCACATCCTTTCTAATGGATTGGGCATCAAGCCCTCCTTTGGCCCCATTCAAATCATCTTGGAAAAACTTTTGACCCACTTTGCCTCATTTGTTGCAACACCCAAAAGGCTCCTTTCCATTACATCTAAGGAACATGGAACATGGCAATTTAAGACAATGTTATCGACCACAACATTTGGTTCAAGCCAAGGATATCAATGTAGAAATTCCACATTATTAGCTTGGAAGGACACGCATCACATGAAAGACATCCAATGCTTCTACCGACCTCCTCACCTTTCCAAGAACATAAATCAATGTTGTATATACATACCTCCATTGCAAGCCCTTATGTTGCACTAGATGGCTTGGAAATGTTCATTTGATAGAGCCGACTTATCACTTGCTCTCATGGAAACTACCATACTACATCCTTGTTGAATTCTCTGAATATCGGATCGGATAGTTATTGTTTTATAATTTCAATGCAAAATTTTGGTTCATGCCACAGTTATCATAGAATAACTATACATTGAGAATCTCAACTATTACAATGCAACATAAATAACAAGATCTAGAAATATTAATCATGCATAGTAGACACAAGAACACAAGAATTTATCCTAGGAAAACCAACCTCGGAAGAAAACCCAACAATATTTCTTATAGAAAAATCAATTCAAGAGTTTACAAGTTTATCACCATCAAAATAGAGTGAATGTTTCATTTGTGACAAAATTTTATTTTATTTCTTAATGTTCCATTTGCTAATTTTTGCTCGATGTTTCATTTCCAAATATTTGCTAATTTGTATGTGTGAATGTTTCATTTGATAATATTTGCTAATATTCCAATATTTCATATATTGTTTTTTCAATATTTCTTACACATACTAACATTCTTCTTGAAATTATGCCAGAGTGGTGATTGGTCCAAAGGCCCTGAGCATGGCAAAGGCCCCGTTCCTAGCACCGCATTGACCGAAAATGATGAATATATAAGTCATGAAGAGATATTTGATTCTATAGACCCCTTGCAGACAATAGAATTGTCCTTAAGAAAGGCCAATAGGGAATTCTAGGATTTGGTCACTGTTGGGCCAGAAACTACTGAGGATTTCAAAAGGATAGCTGAATTACATGTTAAGATAGCAAATTATGGGGTAAATCATGTCATCTAACAATATCAATTTTTGGTTTTAAATTTTGTAATTTGATATATGCAATTAACACATATATCTCATTGTAGAATTTTGTGAGATCGATATGAGGGGAAGGGGAAGGTCCTGGTGGTAGAAGTGGGACTACAACAATGAACCCGCATGACCATGTAGCCACCAGGATATTTTCCACCCCAAGCATGTCTCCTAAGACCGATACTATACCTTCTAGGGGTGATGCCACGCCCCCACAACACACACCAGATCGTGCAGGTGGTGCACATGATCATGGATTTGATCACTCTTTCGTTGATTGTTACCCTAGTTCTACACGTATCCAAAGCACAGGAACAACCGCGATGTCATTTTTGGTCGACCAGGACATGGTTCCTCTAAAAATAGTACAACTACCAGGTATTTAATATATGTCTTTATAGAGATTCATGTTATATAATTGTTTAAACAATCACATATCAGTGAGATTTAAATTACTAATGATGACAATGTTTTACAAGAAACAATGTGTTCTACAATAGTTTGCATGACTATGCATTAGAACTTTTTGGGTCGACCATTCGACTACGATGGAATCGACAAGATTCCAAACTGAAAATCCTTATTATCTCCACACTGGTTGGCGAGTTTGGTGACTCATTCAATAAGCCAGAAGTCCTAAAAAGGACTGACAAGCATTTGAAACATGTTAGAGAGGCGTATAGGAATAAATTAGTACAGGACCTCAAGTGCAAACTCCCTTTGGTTTTTCCCAAGAGGGAGTGGAAAGAAATTATTCTCGATGCAAGAGAATTAGCGATGAAAGAACAAGGGAAGAAACCACCTAGCCCTGGAAGGTAAGAGGTGTTTTCAATTTACTATGATGGTATTTTGTTTACTTTACGAGGAAAACAATCAATATCTAACATATTTCAAAATATTGCGTAGACTCCAAGACACTTCCAAGGCAACAAAGGCAAGACAAGAAAAACACGGCCAACATAAACTAGGCCAAGGTGGTTACGGGAGATTGAAGGCATGGGTTGTAAGTGCCTAAACATTTTACTTTTTTTTTTATCATCGTCACAAAATATGTAATTCATTGTAGCTAGTGACTAATGATTTTGATATTGCTCAATGTAGGGGGATTTGTTCAACGAGCAAGCCACAGAAGAAGATCTAAAGGTCGGGTTCACGCAGGGTTTTGATGGCATGGTGGCATGACGAAGAATCTTGGGGAAATTGCCATGTGTCTCTCTGGAGGACATGGTAAATAAAATGAAATTAAAAACTTGTTCATTAGTTTTTACTCATTGATTACTTGTAATGTAAAATATATTTTTTATTCATTTAAAATGTAAAATAATGTGTGTCTTTTCCACATTCGTAGGATAGTAACAATGCTAACAATGCTCCTGATGTACCCAATGAACCACATCCTGACCCCCATATTGATTCAAGCGATGTTTCCGAAGGACCGTTACATAGTGGTATGCACGCATTTTTTATGTTTTTCCATTTTTGAATGAGTATTAATGTTTAGGGTATATTCTGTACTAAATACTTATATTGTTTCATATGGTAGAGCGTGTAGATGTCGATCGAGAGCGGAGATCAACAAGCGCATAAACAACAATGCGGCCACCAACTACTGTTTCTACTGCACCCTCTAATCCAAGTATAAAACATTGTAATTAAATATGTATTAATTAAATTTCCCTAGGAACAGTGAATAACAATATCACTTGAATTTTTTTTGTTGTTGCAGTAGTGTATGCCCATGCGCATCCTGAACCTCCACGCCAAAATACTAGAAGTTCATCATGGCATGAGGTGTTGAGTATTGATGATGCAACACTTCAAGAACGCCCAATAATTGTAGGAGATCAGTGAAATGTTGATGATGATGAATTAATTTGTGCTTTCATGGATACCATGAAGAAGAAGAAGAAGAAAAACAAATGGTTAAACATTTTATTATTAATATAAATCCAATATATTTCTGGTCCAATGTAATGTATTTTGTTTTCCTAAATGTCATGAATGTTATTTGCTTTCATGTTTTTTGTTTTAGCACATG